>JACBYM010000715.1:48819-74534 GCA_013435755.1 Amphilophus citrinellus
AGGAACTGTTATTTAGTTCATTCTGCACCCACACACAAACAATCTGCCCACACTGCATGAAGAATCAAATTAGACTTGGTTATGAACGTCAGATTTTCACATGTTCTGTGAGCATGTGGAAACAGTGAAGGAGAGCTTATAAGTCTTCCGTCACGACTGTGACTGGATCACCCACACAGACCCACCAGGGTTCATGATTTTCAGGACCGGCCTCAGGGCGGACGCTCATAAGTCTTGTTGACACGCTCACCTGAACGCATCATTAACAGCATCCTTGGTTTGTAAAGGGTCAGCGGTCAGTGGGCTCCCTGCTGTATCTCCACAGAAGACGGAGCAGCAGCTTCATCTGTGTGTCGAGCCGCTCAGAGCTTCAGGAGAAAAAACAGGCCACTTCTGCAGACGTAGGAATACAAGGCATCGAGGGTCAGTGTTGCTGCCGTGCTTGGCTCGTTTTCATTGTTGTCTCTCTGTGTGTTCACAGAAGTGCATCAAAGGTGCAGATAAGAGGTTCACTTAATATTGTTCGTCATGGATCAGTTTGGAAACAAGCCTCATTTTATTTAGGAAGGAAACCATTTTCTTCTGAGCTGAATCTGCGCTCTGTACATATTTGCTCACATCATTTTTACACTCCATTGTTTCCACTAGAAACTGCTCTGAAACAGAGGTGGAAGAGCATGCTGGGAAATCTCTCACTGCCTCTGTCACTGATGGATGATGCACTTGAACTTGTGATATCAGCGATGCAATACTGAATGTTTTAGAGGTTTGGAGGAGCTGAGAGCTCATGCAGCCATATGAATGATATTTAGTGACCAGGAGAAATCTGTGCCTGCAGTGTTTTTCCTCCTATGATAGTGCAATCCATAAAGCGTCAGTAAAGAAACGAGTCCTGATACGGCTGTTGGCCTGGCTGAAAATAATGGCTTTAGCATGGATCAGCTTTTAGATTGTGCTTGTGGTCACTTATTCCCTGCACTGAGCTGTAAACGCAAATGTGGCCTAAAATATGGAGTGTTTTAATGCTGCTCCTGCTGTCTTTGACCTCCTTTGTCTTTATTGTGTGCTTCTCAAGCTTTGATGAGTGTGTCAGATATGACGCTTCCTGTCATGATGTTTCCTTCTGACAGTGGGCCTTCATGTGGCGTCGCTTTTCACTAACTTTATCACTTTATCACTCTGTCACTTCACAGTTAGGAAATTGTGCTTGGCTCGTGCCGCACACTGGGAACCTATGTGATGGAGGCTCAGTGTTTGTTCCACTGTTGAACCCATTAACTGTCCTACAGTCGAGTTCCCTTCATTGCTTTAAACTCAGTCTCTTTCAACCCTCCACACACGTCTTGTGATCAACAACTATCTTTGTGTTTGTTCTTTGGTGTCAGCTGTTTGAATTTAGCATCACCCATCAAAGGGAGACTGGCATGTGTTGTCTCACACACAACACACTCTTCAACACCACACCGCGCATATCGCTCCATGATTTTGTAGTAAAGAAGTGTTTTCAGCTCCATCCACAGCAGCTTCAACGTGTAAGGATGGAGCCTACCGCAGAGGTGGTGCTGAAAATGTTGACGAGTATGACTGATCCATGTTCTCTGGAAACAGACAAAACATCACAGTTTCTTCCAAGAAGTAAAGCAGAGCCTTCAGGAGACGTGACAGTCAATGTAGCGAAGCACAAACGGTGCTGAACCACAGACTGAGTTCTCTTTTCTTTCTTTCACACTCTTTGACCCTCTTCATGTGTAGTCGGCACAGACTGCACTAATCAGTCCTCTCCACTACCGTATGCTGTGCCAGTGATGGAGGACGCAGCCACACTTCGCCTGTTTTTACAGACTGTCCTGAATCGGAGCTTGGTCCACCTACTTGACGTGGAACCGTGAGCCATCTCGCAGCACGAGGTCCTTTTGCTGCTCTCTGGTCCGTACGACAAAACGTGCCCTCAGCAGCAAAAGAGCATTTTCTCTCTAGCTTTAGTTCTGTGTCTGTGATGCTGATGAAATGATCCCATTGATATTCAGGCATGAGGGCGTAGGTGGCACTGTTGTCTGTACAGCGCTGCCTGCTCATGCTGATATTCTCTTGTAGCAGCCCTGGGTCCCTGCACAAACATTGTTTCTTTCAATATGAAACTGTATAAAGTGAAATGACAATAACAGCTGAGCTCAGCTATATAAAGTCATGGTTGACTGCATCCATCCGCAGAGGCATTCAAGCATGTCACACACAGCAGTTATGGTGAAGCTGAGAGATTGTGACTCAAACCACTTCACAAATGCACAAGATGCCTGTTTGACTCCAGGGTTCCTCCTTCATAGAGCAAGCCACCATTAATCGTGAACTTCCAAGAGTACACAACGGTTTCTGGATTGGAAGAAGCTTCCTATTCAGCAGCCTTAATGTGTGTGCAGTTTATGCAAACTCAGCAGGAATCATTAATGGAAGCTCTGAACTCTGTGATCCTCTTGAATCCTGGATCAGCTCACAGGCTTCCAGATGTGTTCAGACGTGTTGAACTGCCTGAACATTGATGGACTGAAGCTTCCAGTCACAGTGTGCGTCAGTTCTTGTTGCTGTGTGTGTGGTGTGCTGGGCTGCCCACCCACTTCTTTAATCTACGACTGACACAGAAGGACAACAGCTCGCTTAAAGCCGCTTCAAATCTCACTTACAGTGATTCTTGAATCTGCAGGGAAAACTTTGAATGAACTCACTCTGATATGAAAGCTGGAGGAAAACTCAGTTTATGTAAAGCCTCCAACAAACCCCACTGCAACCTGATCACTCCTGATTTTTGCTCTCCAACAACTCTGTTTCCTTTTGAAGGTTTCACTTCACTTTCTGGACTCGAGCTGCAGCTGATCGTTCCGTGTGAAGGTAATTGAAGCAGGTCTGTGAGCTTTTCCTGGCAAAAACATCTAGCTGGTGCCGTTAGAAACACCACCAAATCTGCCGCTCCATAGTCAGGTAACGGACCCACAATCTCTGTGTTGTGTGTGTGTGTGTTGTGTGTGATCAAAGGTATTTTGCTCTTTATTTGAAGTTTATTTAACGTCTGATCTGCTTCTTTATCTTAAAGTACTCAAAGCTTCTTTACTGCTGTCTGAACGTACTTCTGCTTTCTTCAGTTTTCCCTTTTTTCTGTTTTATTGTCAAACACTTCAAACCTGTAAATACAGCTTCCAATCTAACCTGCTGAACTGATCTGAACCACCTTGTTTACTTCAAATGAATCATGAGCTGAACGCTTCTTCAGGTCCGTGGTTCCTCTGTCTCTTGTTTGCCTGATTCTCTGATGGGCTTGCTTCAATGATCTGCAAAATGTTTCTTCTGACATGTTGAAATGAAGCTTCCAGTAAACTATCCACCCACTGTTGTGTCAGTAAACCCCACAGTTGAAGTTTTTAAAATCCTTCTTCTCACATGAATAACTTGAATAATCATCTTACCTTAAAGTCATCATCAGATAGATTGCTGGTTTAGATGCTGGACTGCACTCAGGGGGCTGATGGTCATTGATCTGCTGGAAGCTTCGGGGCCACGATCTGGTTTGTTGCAGCCATTCCTGGCTCCTGGCGATGCGAGCACAGTTATGTTTGTCTGTCAATCATTTATGAGCTCATATTTAACTAGGAATCAGTGAGACAGCAGATGAAATATTGATGATGTTTATTTGCTGCTTTGTCAGCAGCGGCTCCTGAAAAGCCCACAATCCATCAGTTTGAGCTGCTGCTGCTTTCTAACTTTGTGTAACCACTGAGATGAGTTTACAGACACAGGTCAGCTGGAACTGAGCATGTGCTCAAATGCTGAAGGACTTTGTGAACACATCATAAACTCATCTGCCTCTCCTCAGCTTCATCTTCATCAGCTCCTCCTCCTCCACCTCTCTGTGCTCTCCTCCATCTGTCCTCTTCTCTCTCTGCCATTCTTTCCCTTTGCTGCAGCGCTGACACATTATTATTGATCAGCTGTTAGAGGCTGAATGTCACAGCCACAGATAATCTGATGCTTTCCTTTGACCATCCAGTTTGTCTTTATTGGCTCTGCCATTAAATCCACCCTCAGTGATGACTGAGTTTCACATGGATTTTTACATCCAGCACAGATTTAACACCAACACAAATCCACAGTTAAGTATCCAAGTACATTTACTGCAGTACTTTACTTCTTTGTTCTCTTAAAGTTCTGCTACTATATTTGAATATTTGCAGGTTGTTTTCTCTTTTTTCTGCTTTTTTTAACAGCTACAGTTACTTCAGCCTGTACAGACTCAAAGTACAGCTTACATGTTACTGAGTGTAACAGGATCTACTTTCAGTACTTTAAGTACACGTCACAGTGTCAAAGTGAATCAGTGTGTGTGTGCTGGGCTGATGTGTGTTTCCTCTGCAGGTGAAGGTAGAAAGTGTGTGTGAGCTGATGTGAATTCAGCAGCATGGATCAGTGTGAGGACAGAGAGGAGGGAGTCCCTCCCTCTAAAACCACTCTGTGTGGGGAACATGAGAGCCAGACCAAAGCTCAGAGGTGAGATGACCATCTCTAACTGTCCATGACTCTTCTCCATGTCACAGCTCAGCACTCACATCACTGCTGCATCATTATTCACAGGAACCAACCTGAACCTGAACCTGAACCCAGCTGTGTGTCCTTAAAGAGCGACGTGTCAAAGGATGTTATTATTAACTTTAAATCAGGTGTTCCTCCTCCTGCAGAGAGGTAATGTGTGTCTAAATGTTGTTCCTGACTCAGTGTTTCTGAATAAATTCTCCATCATGTTTAATGTCAGCTCAGCTCTTTTTCACACACATTTCTGTGTTCATATGTGAAGCGGTGTGTGTTGGAGTTTGTTGCACAAACACAGCAGTCAGAGTGTAAAGAATGGATGTTGTAGGAGGTGTTTGTGTAGTGAAGAGGCTGAGTGTCTGTAGGACTGCAGCTGCTCCAGCAGGGGGCTCCTTTGAGCTGTGCTTCAAACACAGGAGACACCTTTGTGAGTCTGTATTTGATGTCCTGGTGATACGTTTGTCTTCATGAAGGTTTATGGATCATTGTTCTAATCCTCACATGTCTGAGGGGCTGTAATGGTTCATACGTTGCTTCCATGTGAGCATGAAGGTTTCAAACAGTAAAAAACAGTGGAGTGATTTTCAAATCAGTAACTGTCAGGCAGTCAGTGTAGGGACTTCAAATAGGTGGAACCATTTCTCTCCTTCTGGTCCTCGTAAGCATTCTGGATGCAGTTCTGAATCAGTTCTAGTTTCTATTTCTAACATTTGTAGGTAGAACAGAGAGCAGAATACTGCAGTCAGGCTTCTAAATGTAGAAGCATGTATTAGTTCCTCTAATACGCAGAGATAGAAAAGATCACACTGATTATTTTTCAGCTAATAAACAGATTGATGGAAGGAAATGCTGAGTCTCCTAAAGACATTTCCAAAGAGTAGCAGGCATTTGTTGAAAGGAAGCAGAGCTAGAATTGATCAGTGCTACTTCCAAAGCAAATCATTTCACACAGTGCATTCGATCTATAGTGTTTTTAGTGACTCAGAGGAAGTTGTTGAGAACTGGGAGCTCAGCAGTGAAAGCACAGAGAGAGAGACTCTCTTACTCCAGGGCGCTTCAGCTGAAAGGAAACCTTTGTGAAGGAGTTGGTGAGAGCTGTTAGGACTAAACCACAGTGAGCTGAAAGCTGTGAACAGCTGCAGACTGAGCTGTAGATTCTCAGTGGGATCACTGAGGGCTAGTAAAGCTTTGCTGCTACAGGGAGTCATCTGCTTCACTCTTCATCCAAACATCACTTCATGGACTTTGAGCTTGTGTTGGTCCCTGTGTGGATGAGAGCTAATTCTTGATGATTCCTTCACAGAGTGGATCAGGAGAGCTCAGAGGTTCCCAGTGGTCAGTCTGCCCAGCAGCATCAAACACAGCTGGACTCCATATTTATGGTTTGTACATGTACAACAACTACTGTTACATCTGTTCTTTCAGTCATCTCCATGCTGCACTTTGTACACCAGTGGATTGCACTGCTCAACATTGTTACCAAAGATGTCTGCTTCACAGAGAAAATGTGCTTTTTCTTATGGATTTTGATCTCTGTCTATAGATGCTCCACAACCATTTTTATTTAACCATGTAGAGCAGCAACAGAGGAAATGCAGAGGAAGTGATCAGAACATTTTGTGTGGATGTCATTATCTTTTATTACTGAGCAAGTATCTCTATGCTGTCAGCTGGAGCACCTCAGTCATATTCATGTATAATATGTGAGATTTAATTGCTCATTAATTGAAGGTTCCCGACCACTTTAACTCCTGCTTGTACAATATTTTAATATCCTTAAAAATATAAATATGTGTGTTTGCCCATAAAACCCTCATTTGGGGGTATATAGGAGGTTTGCCCTCAAAGGACATTCTGTGTGAACCCCACAGTGGGTTTGCTCAAAGAAAACACACAAGGGGCCCATGCAGGTTAGTCCATGTGGGGGCTACAGCATATTTGCCCTTTCTGGTGCCCATGAGGGTTTTCTATGAGCAACCCATAGAAAACATATACAGGGGCCCTAAAGGGCAAAACTGTTCTGGGCACTACCCCAGAGTTCACCCACACCTACCCACTGTGAGCCACTCTCTGTTCAATGAGAGTAGACCACAGTCAACCCACACTATGGGCTGCCCCACTGGGCCCATGTAGGGGCACTGTGGGCTGCAAGGGAACATATTTGCTGAGTAATTTAACATTGAAGCATTTCAAATTTTCTGCTATCAAGAAAGTCAAATCCAAGGTCAGATTAGAGGTCACAGGTCAAATACAGATAATATAAGACTTGAAAGTTTTCGTGGTTTCTGGTTTTCAATGAAGAAGTTTTGGTTTTAAAACAGACCTTGAAGCATATCATGGAAACTAGAACCAACCAACAACTAAGCATCATTTTAATCTCAGTGGCCTAAAATGAGTGAAGTTTGACTGCATTTATTTTAGAAACATCTTTGCTGTAGACCAGTAGATTCTCATTGTGATCTGATGTTTGGCTCTATGATTCAGTCTGATTGGGTCGTTCATATAGTATTCTGTTCCAGCTGCTGGAGGACAACATCATCACTTTTGTGAAGAATGAGCTGAAGAAGATCCAGAAGGTTCTGAGTCCAGATTACCCAGAATGCTTAGAGAGTCATGGGGAGGGTGACACAGCCTTGGAGGGTGAGGATGAAGAGCAGAAGAGAAGCAGAGAGGCTTTTGTGAAGATCACACTGCACTTCCTGAGGAGAATGAAGCAGGAGGAGCTGGCTGACCGTCTGCAGAGCAGTAAGAGGATTTCTCTGAAGATTTAAGCTGCTGCAAAAATAAAATATTTACTAATGTCTCAACAGATGGACCAACATGTTGGCCTACTTAATAGATAATAATTAATTTTAATAGCTTATTGTTGCATTTTCAGAAGACGTTGCTCCAGTCTGTCAACAAGAACTTAAATCTGCTCTGAAGAAGAAGTTCCAGTGTGTGTTTGAGGGCGTCGCTAAAGCAGGAAACCCAACTGTAATGTCCATAGACAATGTGTACTGAAAGTTCGTTTGTGTATTGGTGCCACCTACTGGCCAAGTTAGGCATGCATGGTTTAAAGAATGCGAACTGGCTGCTGTTTATGATGTCATCAGTGTGAGTCAGGATTAAGCAATGGAGGAGGAAAGCATGGTTGTCATCCCAGGGTTTCATCTGTAAACATCCGCTGTATTTGGTCTTAGATGGCATCGTCGGTATGTGAAATGTTCATTCCTGATTCTTATTTTTGTAAATAGTCAAGCATTTGTGTAGTTATGCGAATGGCTAATTGTATTTAGCAGGCTGATTTACCACATGCTAGTTTTCCTCATGTTGGCTACGGATATATTTATTTTACTACAGAATTAGTTCTGGCTTAGTTATTTTCCTAATAGCAATACATTCAGTTGGTATTATACACAATGTTCATATTTAATCACAAGTGAGTCTTTAATTATTGCAGTTATGTACATGTAATTAGTTTGGAATGTAAATGTGACCGTATTATATTGATTTCTTTCTTAGTTTTATCCTACTGCCAATGCCTTCAGTAAAGAGAGAAGAATTGGATCCTCTTGTCAGTGTGGTTATTGGAGTGGAGTTTAGCTGCCTGTCGACACAAGAGCAAGGCGCTTTGTTGAGGACAGAACAGTAAAACGACGTCTTCTGGCTGGCCTATCTACAGATGTTTGGAGTAAACCCTCATAGCAAGGAGTTGTGATTCTGCAGTTGAGTTAATATCTGCGAGCAGCGCAATGTCAAAGGCAGGCTCTAAGGCAGGCTCAGTGAAGAGTAGATCCAATGCATCGTCTTCCTCCAGACACACTCGCAGCTCATCAGCATCTGTAGCCGCTGCTCTTGCTCGTGCTGAAGCTCAAGCAGCCAAAGCTGAAGCTTTATTTTCTGAAAGGGAGAGTCAGCTTAAGGTACAGCAAGCACAACTAGAAGCTTCTATGACAGTGGAAAAGGCACGTTTAGAGGCATCTTTGGATTCCTTGCGTCTGGAGAAGAAAGCTGCAGCCACTCTAGCCAAAGCAGAAGCTTTAGAAGCAGCAGCAGAGCAAGAACACGGGGATGTATTCAGCAAAAGTGAACAACTGTTTGTGGATCAAAAGGAGCGTACAAAGGAATATGTACAAAACCACTCTATACACACAGGTAGCATCTCCATGCCTCCACTTGAAGGCCCGTTTGAGGCTGGAGATCAGCCTGCTGGCTCACAACCCCCGTATGTTTCCTCTGTGCCCATTCAACATCAAACTGGTGAACAGGGTGAAAGGTATGAAGAGTGTAGCCCTCTTCGTCAAGAGTTCCAACCTCTCACAGGTGTGCCAGACCTCGAGGGAAGGTCCATAAGTTCAAACATGGTTCAAGGCCCAGAGGAACACATCTTGCCTTGTGGGAGATACAAGTATGTTCATTCACAGTCATTACCACAAACCACCCCCTATGCAGGGCAGAATCCGCTAAGTGGCACTACTTGCAGACAGACGAAGAGTGAGCCACAGGATTGCAACACTGCACGTGAGCATGTAGGACCGCACCCACTTACGGCAAGTGAGAGTCAACCAATGTCGGATTTTGTAAGATTCATCGCTAGACGTGAGCTTGTTTCTACTGGGCTTATACAATTCAGAGATTGCCCTGAGAATTATAGATCATGGAAGGCATCATTTAGAAATGCCCTCAGAGACCTCAATCTTTCTGCTAGTGAAGAGATGGATCTGCTGGTGAAATGGTTGGGTAAGGAATCAGCGGAGCATGCAAAAAGGATGAGAGCTGTGCATATCCATCATCCCCAACAAGGTCTCAAGCTTATATGGGACAGACTCGATGAGTGCTATGGTTCTCCAGAGGTCATAGAGAGCTCCTTATTTAAGAGGTTAGAGAACGTTCCAAGGATCTCAAACAAGGACAACCGGAGGTTAAGGGAGCTTGGAGACCTTCTTCTAGAACTCCAAGCAGCGAAGGCGGATGGTGATCTACTGGGTCTTGCGTATCTTGATACAAGCCGTGGTATTAGCCCTGTGGTACAGAAGTTGCCTTTCCATCTACAAGAAAGATGGCTCGCACTCGGCTCAAAGTACAAAGAGGAGCATAATGTGTCTTACCCTCCATTCAGTTACTTTGTGGAATTCGTGTGTCAGCAAGCAAAAATGCGCAACGATCCAAGCTTTAGTCATCTGATGATCCAAGACGAGCCACTTGGGCAGGTCAAAAAAGGCCCAAGCAAGATCGTAAAACTGTTAACACTTATAAAACAGAGATGTCTGGCTATAATTTGCCTGAACAGGTTAAAGTCCAGAACAAAATTGATCCAGCAAAGCACTGTCTACTGCACAACAAACCTCACCCTTTGTCCAAATGCAGAGGCTTCAGGGAGAAACCTATTGAGGAAAGAAAGGCATTGCTAAAGTTGCATCGAATTTGTTACAAATGCTGCAGATCGATAACACACATGGCAAAGAACTGTGACAAGGACATTAAATGTGTGGAATGTGGAAGTACCACTCACATTTCAGCACTTCATCCAGGACCTGCACCATGGTCATTCAAGGCTGATTCCCCTTTGTCAGAGCACGGCGGGGAGGAAGTCACTAACACTGCAGAAAATGCAGTTTCTTCTGCATGTACCAAGATCTGTGGACAAAACATGTCAGGACGCTCATGCTCAAAAATCTGTCTTGTTAAAGTATATCCGGCAGGGCATTCAGAGAAAGCAGTACGGTTATATGCCGTTTTAGATGACCAGAGTAACAGGTCTCTGGTGAGGTCAGAGTTTTTCGACCTTTTCGATGTCACAGGATACAGCTTCCCATACTCCCTCAAGACCTGTGCGGGGACTTTGGAGACAGAAGGCAGACGAGCGTGTAACTTTCATATTGAAGCAATTGATGGCAGTGTTGTTCTTCCCTTGCCAACACTGATCGAGTGTAATGAGATCCCACACAATCGTCTTGAAATACCCACACCAGAAGTGGCGCTTAGCTATTCCCACTTGAAACACCTGGCAACTCAGATTCCAGAGCTCGACTTGCAAGCACCCATAATGCTTCTGCTAGGCAGAGATATCATTAGGGTCCACAAAGTCCGAAAGCAAGTGAACGGACCACATGACGCACCATACGCACAGAAACTAGATCTGGGTTGGGTAATAGTGGGAGATGTGTGCCTCGGAGGGGTACACAAACCAGCTACGGTCAACATATACTATACTCACACCCTAGAAAATGGCCGTCCTTCTCTTTTTGAGCCATGCCCTCACTGGTATGTTGTAAAAGAGAGATATTGCGACAACCAAGCTCATGTTAAACGTGTTCAGATAGACCATCATTCTGAGGATTTTGATGATGTGTTCAAGACAACAAAGAATGATGACAAGATGGCTCCTTCAGTTGAGGACATGCAATTCCTGGACAAAATGGACCAGGAAGTTTACAAAGATGAAGACAACAGCTGGGTGGCTCCGTTACCATTCAGAATGCCCCAGTCCCGTCTCCCCAACAACCGGTCACAAGCAGTGGAGCGCCTCAAATCTCTCCAAAGAACCTTCAGGAAAAGGCCTGAAATGAAGGCTCAGTTTCGGGAGTTCATGGAGAAAATCTTTCAGAGTGGACATGCAGAAGCAGCCCCCCCACTTAAACCGGGGGAACAGTGCTGGTATCTACCTCATTTTGGAGTGTACCATCCCAAGAAACCCTCTCAGATCCGAGTGGTCTTTGACTCAAGTGCTCAACATGAAAGCATGTCCTTAAACCAAATCCTTCTAGCTGGACCGGATCTCAATAATAGCCTCCTTGGGATCCTTCTTCGGTTTCGAAGAGATGCTGTCGCCTTCATGGTGGACATTCAGCAAATGTTTCACTGTTTTATGGTCCGACCTGAAGACAGGAACTTTCTCAGGTTCCTCTGGTTCCTAAACAACGATCCAGAGCAAGAGGTAGTGGAGTATCGCATGAAAGTGCACGTTTTTGGAAACAGCCCATCTCCAGCCGTTGCTATCTACTGCCTCAGAAGAGCAGCTCAGGAGGAAGAGGAGGAGTTTGGAAAGGATGTCAGACAGTTTGTTGAGCGAGACTTTTATATGGATGACGGACTACGGTCTTTGCCTACAGCAGACATGGCAATTGACCTACTCAAACGGACGCAGGAATCGCTTGCTTGCTCTAATCTAAGGCTTCACAAGCTAGCCTCAAACAGCAACGAGGTCATGGATGCGTTCCCACCCGAAGATCGTGCCAGCGACCTAAAAGACCTAGATCTAGGTGCTGAAACTCTGCCAGTGCAGCGCAGCCTTGGTCTTCTGTGGGACTTAAATACAGATTGCTTCACCTTTCGTGTGCAGGATGAAGAAAGACCATTCACTCAACGTGGTGTGTTGTCAGCTGTTAACAGTCTATACGATCCACTTGGCTTCGTAGCTCCTGTGACTATCCAGGGTAAGGCAATTCTCAGGGACATCACTATGGACTCTTCTGATTGGGATGCTCCATTACCCCCTGAAAAGGAGCAGATGTGGCAAGCATGGAGGAATTCCCTACAAGAATTACAATGCTTGAAAATCCGAAGAGCATACACTCATGTGTCTCCAGCAGAAGCCAATTACACAGAACTCTGCCTTTTTTCAGATGCTTCAGAGAGAGTGGTGGCCGCTGTCGCATATCTTAAGATGATAAGCACAGATGGAAACTGCCACATAGGATTTGTGGCAGGCAAAGCACGATTAGCTCCACGTCCGGAACAAACCATACCCCGCCTAGAACTTTGTGCTGCAGTAATGGCGGTGAACATGGCAGAAACCATTAACTCGGAAATGGACATCAAGATCGATGCAACTACGTTCTACACCGATAGTAAGGTTGTGCTCGGGTACATTTACAACACGAAAAGGAGGTTTTATGTCTATGTGAATAACCGAGTTCAGAGGATCAAGAGAAGCACAATCCCAGAGCAGTGGCGCTATGTCCATACAGAGCATAACCCTGCAGACATTGCAACACGACCGTTACCCACAGTCCATCTGAAAAATTCCATCTGGTTCACTGGCCCAAAGTTCCTGTGTCAGCCAGTTCAGCCATTGGTCAAGGAGACATTCACACTTGTGGACCCAGAACAAGATTCAGAAATACGAGCACAGGTAACAGCGATGTCCACAGCAGTTTCAATGCACTTAGGAGCCCAGCGTTTTGAACGCTTCTCAAGCTGGAGGTCTCTAACCAGAGCTGTTGGGGTTCTGATTCACATCGCTCGGTGTTTCAAAGGAACTCAGCAAGATGTCACACTGCAGTGTAAAGGATGGCACCACTGCAGTTCAGCCCTGGCCATAGATGTTCGTACTCAGAGTGCTGCCGTTATTATCCGTACAGTTCAACAGGAAGTCTATGCTGTCGAATTAGAGGGCCTCAGATCTAACTTCCGACTCCCTAGGAACAGTGCACTAAGTGGGTTAGATCCCTTCATTGACCAGGATGGGATTCTGAGAGTCGGTGGTCGTCTGAAACAGGCAGACCTAGGACACGACGAGAAAAGACCCATCATCTTGCCTGGACGTCATCATGTATCTACCCTAGTAATACGCCACTTTCATGAGCAGACACGACACCAAGGTCGGCACTTCACAGAGGGTGCTATCCGCTCTGCTGGTTACTGGATAGTTGGTGGCAAGCGCTGTATAACCAGCCTCATCTTCCAGTGTGTGCCATGTCGGAAGCTCAGAGGGTCATGCCAAGTGCAGAAGATGGCAGATCTGCCCCCTGATAGACTCAGCATGGATCCCCCTTTTACTCATGTGGGCTTAGATGTATTTGGACCATGGTCTGTTTCTGCACGTAGAACCAGAGGAGGACATGCTCTTAATAAGAGGTGGGCTGTCCTTTTTACATGCTTAAGCATCAGGGCCATCCACATTGAGGTTGTGGAATCCATGGATTCTTCTAGCTTCATAAATGCCTTGCGAAGGTTCCTGGCTATCCGAGGTCCAGTCAAACACATCCGCTCGGATAGGGGTACCAATTTCATTGGCGCCTGCAGTACCATGGAAATTCCCTCTAATGCTGAAGGTGAGACTGTTGAGAAGTTCCTCAGTGAACACGGCTGCGCCTGGACATTTAACCCTCCCCACTCTTCCCATATGGGGGGAGTCTGGGAAAGGATGATAGGCATCACACGCAGGATTCTGGACTCCATGCTCCAGCAAATAGGACCTTGCAAACTCACTCACGAGGTACTTATCACCTTCATGGCTGAGGTAACAACCATTGTCAACAATCGACCACTGGTACCTGTGTCCACTGACCCCCTTGATCCTTTCATCCTCACCCCAGCTACTCTACTCACCCAGAAAGTGGGTCCCTGTCCTGCTCCAGGTGGAGACTTTCAAGATTCAGACCTATACAAGCAGCAGTGGCGAAGAGTTCAGAGTCTCGCAGACACTTTCTGGCACAAGTGGCGCAAACAGTACCTGTGTACTCTGCAGTCCCGCAAGAAATGGCAGTTCAGTCAACCTGATCTTCAAGTGGGTAGTGTGGTGCTTCGGAAAGATTCCCAATCTAAGAGGAATGACTGGCCCTTAGGGATCATCACGGATGTGTATCCTAGCAAGGATGGTAAAGTTCGGAAAGCGCAAGTAAGGACCAGCAAACAGCATGGACAAAAGCTGTTCCTCAGACCTATCAACGAGTTAATCTTACTCGTTTCTCCGAAGGACTAGCATCGAATAGCGAATATGCAGATTTCAGGTATGGACAGTGGTATCCAAAGGACACCAGACGGGGAGTGTAATGTCCATAGACAATGTGTACTGAAAGTTCGTTTGTGTATTGGTGCCACCTACTGGCCAAGTTAGGTATGCATGGTTTAAAGAATGCGAACTGGCTGCTGTTTATGATGTCATCAGTGTGAGTCAGGATTAAGCAATGGAGGAGGAAAGCATGGTTGTCATCCCAGGGTTTCATCTGTAAACATCCGCTGTATTTGGTCTTAGATGGCATCGTCGGTATGTGAAATGTTCATTCCTGATTCTTATTTTTGTAAATAGTCAAGCATTTGTGTAGTTATGCGAATGGCTAATTGTATTTAGCAGGCTGATTTACCACATGCTAGTTTTCCTCATGTTGGCTACGGATATATTTATTTTACTACAGAATTAGTTCTGGCTTAGTTATTTTCCTAATAGCAATACATTCAGTTGGTATTATACACAATGTTCATATTTAATCACAAGTGAGTCTTTAATTATTGCAGTTATGTACATGTAATTAGTTTGGAATGTAAATGTGACCGTATTATATTGATTTCTTTCTTAGTTTTACCCTACTGCCAATGCCTTCAGTAAAGAGAGAAGAATTGGATCCTCTTGTCAGTGTGGTTATTGGAGTGGAGTTTAGCTGCCTGTCGACACAAGAGCAAGGCGCTTTGTTGAGGACAGAACACCAACCCTTCTGAATCAGATCTACACAGAGCTCTACATCACAGAGGGAGGGGCTGCAGAGGTCAATGATGAACATGAGGTCAGACAGATTGAAACAGCATCCAGGAAACCAGACAGACCAGAAACAACAATCAGACAAGAAGACATCTTTAAAGGCTCACCTGGAAGAGATGAACCAATCAGAACAGTGCTGACAAAGGGAGTGGCTGGCATTGGGAAAACAGTCTTAACACAGAAGTTCACTCTGGACTGGGCTGAAGACAAAGCCAACCAGGACATCCAGTTCATGTTTCCATTGACTTTCAGAGAGCTGAATGTGCTGAAAGAGAAAAAGTTCAGCTTGGTGGAACTTGTTCATCACTTCTTTACTGAAACCAAAGAAGCAGGAATCTGCAGCTTTGAAGACTTCCAGGTTGTGTTCATCTTTGATGGTCTGGATGAGTGTCGACTTCCTCTGGACTTCCACAACACTGAGATCCTGGCTGATGTTACAGAGTCCACCTCAGTGGATGTGCTGCTGACAAACCTCATCAGGGGGAATCTGCTTCCCTCTGCTCACCTCTGGATAACCACGCGACCTGCAGCAGCCAATCAGATCCCTCCTCAGTGTGTTGACATGGTGACAGAGGTCAGAGGGTTCACTGACCCACAGAAGGAGGAGTACTTCAGGAAGAGATTCAGAGATGAGGAGCAGGCCAGCAGGATCATCTCCCACATCAAGACATCACGAAGCCTCCACATCATGTGCCACATCCCAGTCTTCTGCTGGATCACTGCTACAGTTCTGGAGGATGTGCTGAAAACCAGAGAGAGAGGAGAGCTGCCCAAGACCCTGACTGAGATGTACATCCACTTCCTGGTGGTTCAGGCCAAAGTGAAGAAGGTCAAGTATGATGGAGGAGCTGAGACAGATCCACACTGGAGTCCAGAGAGCAGGAAGATGATTGAGTCTCTGGGAAAACTGGCTTTTGATCAGCTGCAGAAAGGAAACCTGATCTTCTATGAATCAGACCTGACAGAGTGTGGCATCGATATCAGAGCAGCCTCAGTGTACTCAGGAGTGTTCACACAGATCTTTATAGAGGAGAGAGGGCTGTACCAGGACAAGGTGTTCTGCTTCGTCCATCTGAGTGTTCAGGAGTTTCTGGCTGCTCTTCATGTCCATCTGACCTTCATCAACTCTGGACTCAATCTACTGGAGGAACAACAAACAACCTCCCAGACAGAGCAACACCTCTACCAGAGTGCTGTGAACAAGGCCTTACAGAGTCCAAATGGACACCTGGACTTGTTCCTTCGCTTCCTCCTGGGTCTTTCACTGCAGACCAATCAGACTCTCCTACAAGGTCTTGTGACAAAGATGAGAAGTCATTCATGGACCAGTCAGAGTCTCCTACGAGGTCTGCTGACACAAACAGGAAGTAGCTCACAGGCCAATAAGAAAACAGTCCAGTACATCAAGAAGAAGCTCACTGAGAATCTGTCTGCAGAGAAAAGCATCAACCTGTTCCACTGTCTGAATGAACTGAATGATTGTTCTCTATTGGAGGAGATCCAACAGTCCCTGAGTTCAGGAAGTCTCTCCACAGATAAACTGTCTCGTGCTCAGTGGTCAGCTCTGGTCTTCATCTTACTGTCATCAGAAGAAGATCTGGATGTGTTTGACCTGAAGAAATACTCTGCTTCAGAGGAGGCTCTGCTGAGGCTGCTGCCAGTGGTTAAAGCCTCCAACAAAGTTCTGTAAGTTAAATGACATTTTTGCATTTTTTTTCAAACTTACATATTTTAAGATCAGCTAATAGAATTTGACTATAATGCCAACGTCAATATTAGACATGTTTTTTTAAATTACAGTTGAGTTCTTTCATTAAGTTAATTGAATTA
This sequence comes from Amphilophus citrinellus, assembly GCA_013435755.1. Lineage (NCBI taxonomy): Eukaryota > Metazoa > Chordata > Actinopteri > Cichliformes > Cichlidae > Amphilophus > Amphilophus citrinellus. Next base: position 65,684 of record JACBYM010000715.1, read on the forward strand.
TTTCAATTATTTTTGTCTCTTAATTGATTAGTCATTTAATAATTGTTTTATATTTACCTGTTTTTTTTTATATACACACATACAAGTGTGTGTGTGTCTCTCTCTCTCTCTCTCTCTCTCTCTCTCTATCTATCTATATACACTCAAAAAAAGGAATTTAGGTTGTCATTAAATTAAAAAAATAGTAACATGTTCTTTTAACAAAATAATTTCATGTTTCAAAGCCAAAAGTGACAAAATCATGTCAGATAAGCAAGAAATTTAACAACCTGATGTTCATGAAATTCAGTCATGTTGAGATAACATGATTCAATATAGTCAGAATAATCTTGCACTGAAGACGGAGCAGCGAGATCACGGGAGATCATGCGAGATCACGCGAGATGACATACCATTTGGTGTGCCCGGGAAATTTCGAACGGCAGTTATCAAGCGAAGAAGGAAGTTGGCTGGCGTGCATCAGAAAAGGTAAGATTCAGTCTTTTTTTTTTCTCGTCCGTCTAAATGCAAATGATAATATGTGAATCAAATCATCAGCAGACTTTTAATCATTTTCCGCAATATTTGGTCGGGTAACATGTTTATGTTAGCTAAAGTGACGATAGTTAGCTGGCAATTATTCGTGTTTCTCTACCATTTGCGCCAATGTTTTGCCTGTTCCATGCTTGTATGTGACACATTATTTTATGTTGTGTGGATTAAATAGGTTAATTTTAGGCACAAACAATGCTTCGTTTTAACTCTGCAGCTCCTGGAGCGATGTCGCTCGCGCTCCATTCATTTTTTCCTATAGAACTTGTGTGATGAGGCCACCGTGGCTTCACACAAGTTCCATAGGAAATAAATGGAGAGGGAGCGACGGATTTCCACCATTTGGACAAAACGACCCTTTAACACGAGTGGATCATCGCTGACAAGTTTTTCCACGCCTCCACAGCTCTGTGCTGTGAGCGTGCGTGCGTGTGTTGTGCTGGCTGTGCAGAGGTCAGCTGTTACTTTTTCTTTACGTCAGCTGAAGCCACCGTTAGCAGCCATCGTGCAGTGCCGGTCTTGTGCAAAATTCTGTTCCCGTGTGAAAATCTGTTCCCCCTGTGTTGGGAGCACGCACTGCAGACAGAGAGGCGGATCGAACTGTCTTCAGCAAACCTCATTTGGTATTTTCCCCAGTGATTTATGTACAGCCTTCCCTACAACCCCTAACGTGCTCTATATTTCCAGTTGTTATTATCATGTTGCATTCAAGAGACCTATACCAAAAGTTTGAATACATGTACAGTGGTGTGAAAAAGTGTTTGCCCCCTGCCTCATTTCCTGTTTTTTTGCATGTTTGTCACACTTAAGTGTTTCGGAACATCAAACCAATTTAAACAATAGTCAAGGACAACACAAGTAAACACAAAATGCAAGTTGTAAATGAAGGTGTTTATTAGTAAAGGTGAAAAAAAATCCAAACCATCATGGCCCTGTGTGAAAAAGTGATTGCCCCCCTTGTTAAAACATACTATAACTGTGGTTTTTCACACCTGAGTTCAATTTCCCTAGCCACACCTAGGCCTGATTATTGCCACACCTGTTCCCAATCAAGACATCACTTAAATAGGAGCTGCCTGACACAGTAAGGTCCACCAGAAGATCCTTGAAAGCTACACATCATGCCGAGATCCAAAGAAATTCAGGAGCAATTGAGAAAGAAAGTAATTGAGATCTATCAGTCTGGAAAGGGTTATAAAGCCATTTCCAAAGCTTTGGGAATCCAGCGAACCACAGTGAGAGCCATTATCCACAAATGGCGAAGACATGGAACAGTGGTGAACCTGCCCAGGAGTGGCCGGCCGCCCAGAATTACCCCAAGGGCGCAGCGATGACTCATCCAAGAGGTCACAAAAGACCCCACAACAACGTCCAAAGAACTGCAGGCCTCACTTGCCTCAGTTAAGGTCAGCGTTCATGCCTCCACCATCAGAAAAAGACTGAGCAAAAATGGCCTGCATGGCAGAGTTCCAAGAAGAAAACCACTGCTGAGCAAAAAGAACATTAAAGCTCATCTCAATTTTTCCAAAACGCATCTTGATGATCCCCAAGACTTTTGGGACAACATTCTGTGGACCGATGAGACAAAAGTGGAACTCTTTGGAAGGTGTGTGTCCCATTACATCTGGCGTAAAAGGAACATTGCATTTCTGAAAAAGAACATTATACCAACAGTAAAATATGGTGGTGGTAATGTGATGGTCTGGGGCTGTTTTGCTGTGTCAGGACCTGGAAGACTTGCTGTGATAAATGGAACTATGAATTCTGCTGTCTACCAAGAGATCCTGAGGGAGAATGTCAGACCATCTGTTCGTGTACTCAAGCTTAAACGTACTTGGGTTCTGCAGCAGGACAATGATCCTAAACACACCAGCAAGTCCACCACTGAATGGCTGAAGAAAAACAAAATGAAGACTTTGGAGTGGCCTAGCCAAAGTCCTGACCTGAATCCTATTGAGATGTTGTGGTATGACCTTAAAAAGGCCGTTCATGCTCGAAAACCCTCTAATGTAACTGAATTAGGACAATTCTGCAAAGATGAGTGGGCCAAAATTCCTCCAGAACGCTGTAAAAGCCTCATTGCAAGTTATCGCAAACGCTTGGTTGCAGTTGTTGCTGCTAAGGGTGGCCCAACCAGTTATTAGGTTTAGGGGGGCAATCACTTTTTCACACAGGGCCATGATGGTTTGGATTTTTTTTCACCTTTACTAATAAACACCTTCATTTACAACTTGCATTTTGTGTTTACTTGTGTTGTCCTTGACTATTGTTTAAATTGGTTTGATGTTCCGAAACACTTAAGTGTGACAAACATGCAAAAAAACAGGAAATGAGGCAGGGGGCAAACACTTTTTCACACCACTGTATATATGCACCTCCGCTCAGGATGAATTAAATATTTTAATGGTTGAAAATTTATCTGATCTCTTTCAGAACATCACTTGTCTGTCGTTCATCTGCATGAGTACCAGTGAAGGGGGTCATCGGCCATCAAGTTTTTGATTTCAGTGGTTAATAGTAAGTTTTACCAGATCTGAAGTGACTGATTCTAATGTTGGAGTGCTTATAAAGCTAAACCTGCATGTGAAGAAGCCAAAAAAAAGCAGAAGTAAATTACTGCCCCAGCTATCCAGCCAGTGAAACAGCAGAGACACTGGAAGAGTTGAGAGTAACGGTCCTCTCAGAAGTAAAAAAGAGAAACAATCATCAGAAGTTGGCAGAAATGATGGACAAGACCTTTGCACTCAGAAGGCAAGAATGTATTTGGAGAGGCCCCCATGATAGCAACAAGGTGGCGAGCTCTCTTCCATGTTTGTGACATAAGTGGATGAATGCATAAAAGAACAAGCCCCACTGCATGCAATGTGTCACAATACATATTGGCAGATTCTGAGAAGTTACTCATACTGATGTGGATTTACTGAAGGCCAGCAACTGTAGCCTAAGGCTACATTCACACTGCAGCCTGAAGTGACCCAAATCAGATTTTTTTTTTTTTTTTTTTTTTTTGCCCTTATGTGACCTGTATCTGATCTTTTCATGTCAGTCGGAACAACATTGGATTTCACAAAAAATCGGAATTGAGCATTAAGGCCTGCACTGTGAACGTAGCTTTAGTTGGCCTTCTGACAAAGAAAGTTCATGTATAGATAAATACATGTATATATATTTCTTAAACAGAACTGCTATCTCAAACGTGTACCAAAGGTGACGGTACAGTGCCAAACTAAGTTTTGTCTACTTTTTTGTTTTTTTGTAGGTGAGTGCAGAGTTCGAGAGAATCACAACAATCCATTTGCAGTCAACATTCTTCTCCAGGCTTGATGTTCAATCTGCAAACCTAATGAAGGCGTATGCCAAGAAAGGAGGCGTTCAAGGGAGAAAAATCAAGACCATCCTGGCACCCATAACCCAGGTATGATACCAGTGTAAAAGTGACATTACTGAAAACTTGTCTATTGTAGAAATGACTTTGAGCACCACATCCTTTGTTAAACTAGAAGGATGTAAACTGTTTTGGAGTGGTCTACTTTTCACATATTTCAGGCATAAATATTTCTTAGATGACATCTTCAACTAGGTGTTAAAATAAAATGTTAAAATAATTCATTTTAATCATGGCGTGATGAAAGGAAAACACAAAGTAGTAAAAATAGTTAAGTAATAGATTCTTAAAGATCTTTTAAACAGACTATCCTTGATCAAACAATCTAAGCCTTATAAAATGTTAGCCACTGATCACTTTTATGTTATGACTTCATTTGAATTTAGTTAAGTTTCCAAGTGTGTGAACCTACACTGCTGGATTGTTGAAATTGTGTTTTCACTGTTTTCTTCTTTTTCTGATCTGCATATTAAGAATGAAACTATTGAAGTCAGAAGAGAATGCATCCTCAAAGGTCTCTGCATGTACCTGAATGAAGACCCAGAGAATCTGGTGAAGGAATACCTGGTATGTTAATTTACCTATGTGTTTATGATAGGGATGATCAGAGTTGGAGTTAATTGGGCTTCCTGTGTATTCCTATTAGATTTAAAATTATGTTAAGAGAAGGTCATTAAAACTCTTCTTTTTCTCCTTTTTCTTGGTTAAAATTTCCAGTTTCCAATTTATTTATAATGCACATTTAAAAATAACAAAAAGTTGACCAGACATTTAAAAACATGCACCATACTGTGGCACAATCGCAAACCGCCCTTACCTACTAGACATTTACAACCCATTGTTACTCTAAATTGAATCACTTGCTGTTGTTGAGGGTCACTTGAAGAAGGGGGAAGGTATAAGCACTGACTTGTGGGACGTCTTTACTAGGGCTGGGTGATATATCGAGTTTTTAAGAAATCTCGATATATTTTTATATGCGATATAAGATCAGACAAAATCATTTATATCGATATAGTCATGTTACAATCATACTTGTTTGTCTCTGAAAAACTTCACACTGCCTCGCCTTTCTCCCTCACCGCTTCACCCATAAATAATGCAGGAAGCGACAGCATGGCAGTGTTGCCAACTTAGCAAATTTGTCACTAGATTTAGTGGCTTTTCAGACCCCGCTGGTCACTTTTTTTTTTTTTTAACCAAAAAGCAACTCGCGACAAATGTAGCGACTTTTCCCGGTGATGTCGCCGATTTTTGGAGAGTTTTGGAAACCTGAAATCCTCCGCTGTCGCTGTGTTTTGTGTACATACAGCCTTCATACTGTGTCCGTTTATATGCTTTGGCATCGCCTGGACCCCCAAGAATTCCTGGCCATACCACAACTAGATAGCATAATTTGGTTTGTACTGTAAGTCATGTGACCTTAAAAGCGGAGGTGGGTCTTTTTTGTGTGCATGCATTGTCATGGCATTTACTCCATCATGGGAACAAGACAGGTTCTGCACATGGAAGATGTTTGGTTTGTATACAGAGTTGCTATGGAGGGCTTTGTACTCGCCCATAATTATGACTGGTTTGGAATGACAGGCAATGTGGCAGACCCTCCAAGCAAACTTGCAAATTGAGGGTGACTGGCCATGGAATACTGGGCCTGTTTGAGATTCACCCTCTGTCCTTGTCTTTCTGACAATAACAAACACACATACCCTACTTTAGCTCCTAGTTTTTCCTGTAATGAGACAATATACCTTTTCCAAATTGGAAAATCTAACGCTGGACTCACGATTACCACAGAGAGGCCTATGGTGGAGCTTAGTTGTTGGAAGTATTTCACCATGACTCAGTCAAATTTTTATGTTAATTGTTTATTTGATTACATGTGTTTTGTTATGAATATGGATTAGGGTAGTGATAGCTGTTTAACAGGAATACTGTAAAGATTGTGTGCTGTAAATATGAATGCAGTGCAAATCAATTTAAGAAGTCTTTATTTTTATTTTTTTGCAGGACATTGATGAAGGGGCTCAAATGGCCATAGCAGAGACTGTGTTTGGAATCTTTGTCATTCGAGCAGAAGGTGCAGAGCCTGGCGATGACCCCATGGATATTGGGGGTGGAAGTGATGAGTAACTTGGACAGTGTATCTTTTGCTGTAGTGATGTTGCTGGGTCTTGTCTATGTGCTAAGAGAGGCAAGAGAGTTTATTCCTTGTTTAGTAGTCAGCAAGCATGTGCACTGCCCATGTAAAAGTAAATGCATTACATTTTTGGAAATACATTTTTGGAAATACAATTCTATTGTAGTTTTTCTAATTTGTTGTGTATTCTTTCCACCCTTTCAACCAGTACTGTTAAAACACTTAATTTATTAACACTAAAAAACTATTCTTTAAAGTAACGTAATTCAATCATGGAAAGTATTTCCACAAGATTAAATTGCTTTCTTTCAGCATAAAGCAAATTTGTTAGGCTAACTTAATTTCCATGAATTGGATCAACTTAATTAAGTAGTGTAGTTATACCACTGTAAAATAAGTTGAATTCAACTAAATTTGAATTCATCTGAAACAAGTAAATTTATTTAGTTGGTCCAAAACATTACAAATTAGTTGGGCTGGCTCGATTAAATTAAATTGGGCCCAACTATAGTAAATAGGTTGAATCAACCTAATAGATTAAGTTGAACCAACACAGGTGCTTTAAATTGGAGCAACAGAATTACATAATGCTGAAATAAAGTAAAGTAATCATGTGGAAATCTTTTCCATGATTTTTTTATGTTAATCCAAAGAGTTATTTTTTTGAGTGTATATATATATATATACAGATAATCTCATTGACCTGCTGCAACACACCAGCATTTTTGAGTGTGGGAGGTCTAGTACTACCTTATGCTGCATTGTGTTTGTGCCTTTTTTTTAAATGTTTGTATTAATTTGTGTTGTTGCCACATCAAACAATAGCCTTCATACAGTTTTCAGTCTTTTCATTTACAGCTGTAAAATATCTCCACGTGATGTTGCTTTTCACTTACTGCAGCCTACATGTGTATATTCAGTGCTGCTGAGTCATGTGATGACACAAACAAATCACAGAAGAGCAGGAGATGAGAGGGAGGAGCAAAGAGTGTGAGGAATGGTGTTTGCAGGGACGTTGAATTTTTGATGAAACATGAACAATGCAGTATTAGTATCAATTCCATTATTGTAGTATTGATCTGATACTAATACCATCATTAATATCAACTATCAATTTAGGATTGATCCACCCACTAGCAGTGCAAAGTTTCTTAATAAGACTAAACCTTTACTAATTGCTTTCTTATTATTGTCTTTTCAGACTGAGTGTCTGTGACCTCTCAGAGGGAAGCTGTGAAGCTCTGTCCTCAGTTCTCAGCTCCCAGTCCTCTAGTCTGAGAGAGCTGGACCTGAGTAACAATGACCTGCAGGACTCAGGAGTGAAAGCTTTATCTTCTGGATTGAAGAATCCACATTGTAAACTGGAAACACTCAGGTCAGCATTCTTCAAATGTTCAACAGAAAACTAAAATCTGGATTCCATTAGTGTCTAACTGATGCAGGACTGGAGAGGGGCTTGACTCTGTTCCAGTCTGAAGTTGCCCTTGGCGAGAGGCAGTGAGCTAGGGTGGGTATTCTTGTATGCCCCTGGCTTGCTGCCTGTACGTCAGAGTTTTCAGAGGGTTGTTTTCCTGTGCCTTCGGGCCAGGGAATGGGTCCTGACTGTTGTTTGCGCTTATGCGCGAAATGAGAGTTCAGAGTACCCACCCTTTTTGGAATAGCTGGGTGGGGTGCTCGAAGGTGCTCTATCTGGTGACTCCATCGTCTTGCTGGGAGTATTCAACACTCATGTCAGCAATGACGTGCCCTGCCTGATCTGAATCCAAATGGTGTCGTTATTGGACTTCTGTCCAAACCAGTTTGTCCATAATAAACACCATGTTTGAACATAAAGGATGTCAATAAGTGCACCTGGCACCAGAACACCCTAGGTCACAGGTTGATGATCGATTTTGTCATTTTATCACCAGATCTGCGTGATCTGTTCTGGACATTTGGGTGAAGAGAGGAGCTGAGCTGTCAACTGATCATCACCTGGTGGTGAGTTGGATCAGGTGGCGGGGGAAGATGCTGGACAGGCCTGGCACACCTAAACATGTTTTAATTAGAATTAGAATTAGAAGAATTTATTATCATTATACGTGAACATATACGATGAAATTGTGTTCCAGAACACTCATCCAAGAAATACAAACAACAAAACAAACAGGGAAGACAAGTGTCTGAGGTCATGCAGCACTTACAGGTGCTACCTTTAGCAGGAAAACAGAAAGAGATACAGTAGGATAGGTAGGTTAAAAAAATTTCATCTAGTACTATGTTCATTATGAGCACCACACGAGGTTTCAAAAAACACCTCAGCAAAGCAATAGCATATTTAAAGCCTGGAAAGTACTAGGGTGCGGAGGGGAGGGGCTGCCAGAGGAGACAAGAAAGCCAGGATGCTGTGGTGGCAAGCCAGCTTCCTCGACAAGCAGTTCATAATAATCTTCATGATAAGATGGAATAGTCTGTCTTGGTTGCCAGGATACCAGTTTATACAGGTCACAAAATGGGCTGGGGGCATAGAGCATCTCTTTACATAACATCTCCAGGAGACGATTAGATACATAGCCATCCAAGGCTGTCTGGGAGACAAATACAGGCTGTCATACCTGATTGCTGACAGACCTTACAGGTTTCTGGTTACCTCTCAGTATTCGAATTATCCAAATTTTTGGTTCATAAGGGTGTGCTGGGAGTGCCTGGCAGAAACTCCCACCTCCGGCAGAACGTCGAAAAGACTTTAGGATGGTATCGAAGTGACTCAGGAGGGGAAAGTGGTGCCCCACTCACACAGTATATACTGCAGGTGGGGT
>JACBYM010000716.1:0-28245 GCA_013435755.1 Amphilophus citrinellus
GTCCTGCCATGTTTGCTCGACATGAATAATAAGACTCGTCATAAACAACAATGAAACCTCTAAGAAATGCCTGTACAGTCAACAAGCTAGTATCATCAGAACTGCATGCAGTTCACAGAACAAGAAAGGAGGTATTCAAATTCACAATACCGCAAGACTGACTGAGAACATGTAGCCTTTTCTCCTGTTACGCTTCATGAGTGTAGGTTCTGACTTGAGGCCAGCTCAGTGAGCTTTGGAGAGGGAAGAACCGTGAGTGTCCACTGGCTTGTCGTGAGTTTATTTCAGACATCTCAAACGGGAACTTATACTGTGTGTAAGGTTATGGCCGAAGAGGGATCGCTCCGATGCTGCACCTACCAGACCACATGAGTGGCTTCTAAAGAAACGGCATTCATCAGTTAACAAATGTTCTATGGGAAATTGCAACAACATGTTAATAGGGAAGGAATTAGGGCAAGCACATCATGATAAGGCATGTTTTCCCCGATTCAAATATACTTGAAATCAGACCTTGTGTTTAGTGTTTGCAGTTCATTGACAGGTACATTTCCATCCAGTCTATCGGACTTTTTGTTAAAAGTTTGAACCATCCTCTTGGTTAATTATAAAAAAACCAGTTTTGAAAAGGCCCGCACCCATGAGGATTTCACCTGGGTGGTTTTACCAGACAGTGGCTTAGATTTTCTTCTCTTTCACTTAACTGGTAGGTGAAGATGTCCAAAAGACCGGCTTAGCCATTGTCAAACCACTTCCCTTTACAGGAAGAAGTGCACCTGACATGACCAAAAGGAACAGCTCTCTTATGTTAGATGAAACTGCACATTTAGCGATAGAGAGTTAAGATTTATTGTATACAAACCTATGGTAATTGAGCGGATAAGTGAGAAAAAAATTACACTTTGAGCTGAGTTTGTTAAAGGAACTGTAAGCTACGTGGGTATATGTGATGGATGTAGATAAAAGATTTCGTTGAGTTGCTGCTGCTAAAAAAGTCTCAGGTCGGCTTTTCGTACATCCAAAGGTGAGGGTCAAAGACCTAAGATATACATATGATGTACAGTCACCTGTGGTAGAGTATTACTGTTGTTTGCTGCTCCTTGTTCACACCAGTGTAACTTGATAAACGATGAGTTTATTTATGATACCAATATTGCAGCTCCACTCGCCAGGATTCTGAACAACACTGTCAACAGGAATATCTATTAAAAAAAAAAAAGATAGACAGTAGATGAGAAATGCATAAACGCACAACCTTCAAGTGTCCACACGTTTAAAGAAGTAAGTGGAGTGGGCAGATAGTGGTCCTGGTGGTGTTAGCGGGCCATGTGTGCAACCTGACCCTCATAGCCACGTCTCTGACATGGAAGGACGCCAGGTTCCTGTTACGTACTTGAACGTCCTAGTAATGATGACAGTTCAAATATTTAAATTTGTTCTCTCAGGATTACCTTCACCTCCATTCACAGTCCTTCATAATGATGTTGTCACACAGATGGAATCAAGCGTTCAAACACAAACCCGGTGACAGCCTCAGAGACAATAATTACCATTTGTCGAGTTCTCACCAGAGATGGTGTCAAAAACAGCTGATCCCATCATGCCCTGCAACAGCCTCATCCCACCCAGACATACGCACATGTAATGGTAGTAGGAAAACTCTAAAATCTATGTTAAAAGGCGTTAAAGACAGTAAGCAAAATAATACCTTAATTCATCAAAGTAAAATACCACAAGCAATGATAAAAGGTAAAATAAATTCATTCAGGTGAAATTCATTGTGATCTGCTGATCAAGTGATCTGTCATCGACTATCCTGGGCGAACGAACAGAGAGTAAGCTGAATGTGATAATCTGTGTTTAAAACATAACTAATTCTGTGTATCATTTTGGGAAAAGCCCCTGATTAATGTTTTATAGCGTTTCCCAGAGCGCTTCTTCTTCTAAGTTGTTTTCTTTAAAGCCAATTCTTAAATACCTCAAGTGTTCGGTTTTCGATTGCTTGTGCCTGAGCTAATGCGGTAGAGGGGAAGACTGTTTTTGCTCGTCCATTACAACACTGGACTTGAGTGAAGCAACATCGTGTCTTGTGTTTTCATTTATTATTCCCCTTTACAGGGGCGTAACACCCACACGCGTGTCTCTAATCATTCGACAGACTCACATTATCAGATCATCAATCAGAGTCTAAGAGGTTACTGGAAAGGAAGTTTCGTCCTTTACAGGGCCTACAAACAGTGAATGCTTTGGCGGGCTCACATAAAAATTGATCAGCATTTAAATCAAATTGAAGAGCTCAGTTTATTTAGCCATTTTGTAAGAATAAACATAAAAACATTAAAAGCTTTTCCTGCATAAAAACAAAACCTCACCCTCCGCTCTGTGAAGCTCCAGAGCCAGCTGCTCCCGCGCCCGAGCCTCCTCTGTCAACCTCTCCTGCAGCTCCTCCTGCTTCTGAAGCAGCTCGTTCATCTCCTGGTTTATGGCGGAAGGACTCCCGCATCAGCTCGGTCTGGGTCATCCGGGCATGTTCAAGCTGAGAGGAAAAGAGGAAAGAGAAGGTCTCTAACAAGAATGAAGAGGTCTTTACAGTAAAGATCATTCAAATTTCAAATATTACTGTAGAAATGCACCATTTCCTGAAGGGTAGAGCCCAATAATTTTAAGCATGAAGCACATTTTCTCATCATCTGCATCAGCAAATTAAAGTTGAGGCCATCTCTTGTTGGGTGCAAAACTTTAAATTCTGAAAGAGGTTGGCACATCTATTTGCTCATGTGTATGTGATTTTGCACACAAATTCATGTTGTGCATGTTGTTTGTGCACAATGATTAACAACCTATATACATTCTGTATCCATGTATTGATTAGAACTGCATCTGGCTGGACGCTGTCCCAGCTGTTACTGTCCTCATACACTACACCCTGAAGCCATTTAGAATCACCAGTTAATCTAACAAAGCGCATCTTATGTTTGTGGGAGAAGGAAACTGCAGAAGCTCAGGTAGGAAGAACATGCAAACTCCACACAGACCACTCCAGCCAACCAGACAGTTCTTGCTGTGAGGTGACAGTGCAAACCACCTCACTGCGATACTGCCCATCTTTGAAAAGATTTTCAGCAGGAAGAAAAAGTGACAAAGCAAATTATTCAAGCTGTTTAAAAAAATCATATAAATAGCACTTCTTTAAGAGTATACATGGATTACAAATACTTTGACAGTAATCAGTGTGTGTAAATGGTAAATGGAGTGGTTCTTGTATAGAGCTTTTCTACTCTACTTGAGCACTCAAAGTGTTTTCTAACTAACAGTCACACACATTCACAATGCATTGGAGAACACAACAGGAACAATCTGGGGTTCAGTATCTTGCCCAAGGATCAAACCACCAACCTTCCAATTAGCAGATGACCTGCTCTACCTCCTGAGCTACAGCCAGTAGCAATGTTATGATAGACAAACTTCAACAGGTGGTAATGCATAACAAGCCAATTGAATTGAGTAACAAAATGAGGTTATGTGCAGAATGCAATAAGATAATTATATCATGCTTGTGTAAAGACCTGCTGGTCAGCTGACAGAAGTCAGATTTTCCTGGTGCGCAGCTATGAAATCATCATAATGCAATAAACTGGGAGTACACTAACTCGTTTCACAGTTCCTTTCCATAGATTTCCATATCTCCCTGAGCAAAGGTCTAATTATAACATTATGGGAAGCGGTAACAGGATCCTGCCACAGAGAAGTCATATAATCTTTAACAAAGTGTGCCAACGTGGAATGGGTTAACTCACATCTGTATGTGCAGACCTGAACTACTGAAAACAAGCTGTAAAATGTATCTTTAAACACAATCGACAGTACATGTCCCATGCTGAATCTAGAGACTATTTAAAATCTACACATATAATTTAAACACAGTCCATCTGTGGGTTTCCAGGTGTAAACTTACTGTATAAGGGGGAGTGGGCAGGGAGATTTTAGAGATGACCTTAAGAAGGTGGCCACTAGTCCTGTGATTGACATGTGAAATCTGTGTCTGCACCACCACAGCATTTTTCTCATTCAGAGTGCTGCAAAGCGGAAAGGTCGAGGAAGGGGTACACGAGATTCCACCTCATACACATCCTGGTCCTCCCCTTCAAGCCACTTGCTGCTCTGCATACTCGAGTTCCAGTAAGAGCGATAGGAATCCATGGTAAGTGACGTACAGATGCTGGCAGGACCTCACTTTGCCTCTTATCTGAAGTCATCAAAAAGGATTTCCATGTGCTGTGATCTCTCAGGCTGAGCTGGGCAACTGAGAATGAAGTCCGTAGGGGATGATAGAGAGAACAGTGTTGTGGATAGCTCCAAGCAACAGTTTCTATGTGTTTGGTACGCACACCAGAAGAGTAAACAACCTTTGGAGAAGGTGACATTCACGTCATCTCAATCACATGCTTTCTGTTTGAGGTAGAGCAAAATCCAGGTAAATGCTGAGTGAGAAAATCATCCGGCAAGGCTGAGAATTTTACGATCCTACTAGAGTGTGTCTTCCTTGGCAGCAGGTGGAAGTAATTTCTGGGTCTGGCAGGTTAAAGGGCATTCCTCAACACGACTGGAGGTGGTATGTAAACACAAAGATGAGCATTTCTTTGCTCTGTGTCCTCTTTAAAGCTCCCAAGCCTTCCCTGCAAGCTTCCTTCTTCAAAGCGAAACCATAGCATGCCGCGCAGTGAGGCTCACACCCCCACGTCTGCTCCCGCTCGCTGTCCTCTCCCTCCGCTCTCTTTCTCTCTGGAGATTCATTAACAATACTATGCCGCTGTAGCAACCCAAACCTGCAGGAAGCCTCCCACTGGCCTCTTTTTAATTGTTTAGTCCGAGCAGCAGTCAGCCAAGGGTGAAATGACAGTGCTCAGATCTATAGTCTCTCACTCTTTCCTTTTTACTTCCTTCTCGAGTTGCTGTCATTCCCTTTCCACGCATGCTCCCGTGCTCTTACTATAATATCCCTCTCCTCTCAGGTGACGTTTACTTACTCCCAGTGAGCGATACCGTCACGCTGTTAAACTTCCTTTACCCATTTCAACCTACGTGCTTCCAAAAAAAAAGATTCAAATGCAAGTCATCCAAAGACATTTTCAACAATCAGATGAGGGCTCCTTTTTCCCACTTCCTACATTTATCAGAGAGACCCGCAGCAGGATACTGTTCAGAAAAAGTGGGAGGGAAGCAGGTGTGGCTTCAATCCCTAGAGTTAGAGGGCTAGGTAGACTTGCAAAAAGATCACACACACACTCCCCATACACAGAAATAACCACAGACAAAATACACTCCCTCCAGAAAGTTGTCAAACCAGATTCCCTCTTCTCTGCAGCAGCAACAAAAAAGGAAAATATTAAGGCTTTTTGACATGCTGCCTCTTGGTCCAACCTACAGTAAAGTCTCCGTTTGACACGTCAACTTTGATATTTACTGCACAAAAGCAATTTCCATGTCTCACTGAGGCATCTCACCCACATATAATGGGAGTGAGCAATAACCGAGCAAACACCTTCCCCGGGCAAATAATTTACAGCGGTAGCTTAACAGAACACTTAACATTCCTGATCAGGCTTGTTACATCAATCCCTGCCTACAGTACGACGCTGCTTAACAGACAAGACATGATTGTCCAGCACCAGCCAGGGACAAGACAAATGAAAACAGGATCAATAATGGCAGGAAAATCATTGAGAAGCCATTAGAGGCTTTGTTAATTACAAATTTATTGGTGTGACTAATCGCCTGTATTTGGACAAGTACACACAATTGAAGCTGCAAAGAAGGATTATTTTCAGCTTGTAGTAGTTTCTTAACTAACATGTTAAATTGTATGGCTTATATAAGTCCGAAAATGGTTAAAAGTGACCATTAAATTCCCAGAGCATGTTACCCTATTAAAATAATTCATTTTCTCATACAGTTACTTTAAATTTTTATTTGGCTGCCAAAATTATTACTCTGAACAACAAATGAGTATATCCTAATCACAATTTTGTGAATATAGCCTTTTAAAAAAAAAAAATAAAAAAAAAAAAAAAAGGAAACAAAAACACACAAACACCCCAAAAACAGCATCCAGTGATTCCATAAGTAACACACTGGTCTAGATGAACGCGGATGAACAGCCTGAAATTTCTTCAAAGCTATTTTTAGATTGCCATGATGAACCTCATTTAAGCATGAATAACGCATGAATTTCAGCCAGTGGGGTGATGTGCTGTGCAGTCAGTTACTGTAACACGTTCACTGGCCTACTAAAAACTGGCCTTGTCTCTGTGCGTTGTCACTGGTCACGCTCTGTGTGGACGGCCTAAGGGGGGAGGGCGGGGGGTTGTAGCTGTTCTGGTGTAACTGGACTACGATAGGCTGGAAAGCCGGACAAAAGCTCTGTGTAAATACTCCTCGTATCTACAGGCAACCGCTGGGAATGAGGCTGCTCTTTTGTGTGCGAGTTTCTAGACAAGACAACTTTGTTGCCAGCCACATTCTGCCACCTCATCCCCATTATGTCTCTGAACAGGAGTAGAACGAGAGACGAGGGGGTTGACAGAGCTGAGTGTGAGTGTTTTAAATACTTTGACAAGGCCTACATGTGTCACTGGAGCTTTCTGTTTATTGGTAACTTTTAGGGACAAACACAGAGGATGATTCATGAAGGATTGTTCTGAAACCTGAACCCACAGAGAACCAGTTTCACTGGACAGAGGACAATAAACTAGGGCAGGGTATCAAAGTGAGTCACAGCAAGAAAAATGTCAAATATTAATAGTTGGGATCAGGTGTTTGGTCAGATTATAAAGCATGTGGATTCATTCCAATATCAAATTTATTATTATTTTTTTTACGATAGATTGAGTATTAGAATGGTACCTCTGGCTGCCTGGGAATTTTAAGAGTTTTTAATGAGTAATTAATGAGATGAACTGAATTAACTGGTGAGTTGAAGAAGTGCTGCTAAGTGTTTTTTTGTATCTTTGGACAGAGCCGTACGAGTCATTTCCCCTCATTTCCAGCCTGTACGGTAAACTAACTTCCTGCCAGCTCTACCCTCATATTTGGAATATATACAATATGTTAGAGTGGCACCGTCTTCTTAAGCAAGTTTCAACAAGAAAGTGAATACCAGAAAATAAATAAAGATAAGTGGACAACTCTAATCACTGACAACCAACAGTTTTTAGGGTATACCTGGTTAGTGGTATCAGTGATGGCCATCAACATTTTTTCCAGAGCTGTCTGCAGTCGGCTGCTGATTCCCATTAAATATTCCTCGTTCTCGAGCTGTGGCCCTGCCCCGAGCAGCAAGGTGTCCATCATCTGCTGGGATGCTTCCAGACTCTCAGCAGCCTTCATCTCACCGGACCAAATGCTCACGCTGTCTGCACCAGTCTCACCACCCTGGTAACTTCCTGCAGCGTAATCTAGACCAGAGGAACAGAAGGCAGAAATGCATCGTGTTTGTTTCTCTGTGCGCATATTTTTAAGTTAAATCTAATAGTCTGTCTCCATGGCATCAGTTAGGGCCTTTGAGTGGCGCTTAACTTCAGACAGATCAAGCAAAGTACTGTGAGGAAACAACATGAACTTGCAACTGCTTAATAAGGATGCAGCAGTTTAAGGTTTAAAAATGTTTAAAAATGCTAGTCACGTGTGTTGTATACCAAGCAGCGCTAAATATACAACCCCAAAAAACAACAACAACAAAAAAAACACACTCACACAACTGCCTGCTGGATTATGTAATTCACATTTCATTATTCAGCTGACTAGCTCAAAATCGTAAAGTAGTATCATGACAGCAGAATAAAGCAGTGTGGCATAAAGATGCAGCAGAATAGGACAATGGAATTTCTGAAGGACACAAGCAGGTTTAATTATGCTGGTCGCGTTATTCAAGCTTCTCTAATCGTAACCACAACAAACATGTAAAATGCCACTGACTCTATTCTTAAATGAAAGACTTCTTATGTAACCTAGTAATGAAACATGGAACTTCACAGTGTTGGGGGGGGGGGGGGGGGGGGGGGGGGGGGGTAGTAAAATAAATCAAAAACAAAAAAAATTTAATTCATGAATGTCCAAAGCTCTGTAGTTGCTGTGCTACACATGCACCCTTGTGTGAGATGTTTTCTACAGGAATTTACTGCTGAACTCTCTTTCAAATGTATTTACATAAAAAGGCATAAGCCATCTCTGCATATACAAATGTCACATAGGTAGGTGATCTCAGCAGCACCATTATTTGCATGCAAACTTGATAAGACCAGCCGCGATCCACCACGCCTAAATGACTGACTGCACTTTATAACTGATATCTATAGTCATGGGAAAACAAGCTTTTGAGAGAACTTGTGCAATTAAAAAGTGATTGTTAGGTTAAAAAGCTCACATATGGTGACTGTGACTATCCTTTTAATCACTAGTTTTCAGCTGATTTCCATTTACTACCCAGTATGTAGCAGAGTTTTTAACTTCAGTATAGAAACCTTTAAAAGCTGCAATAATCAGAAATCTAATTTTGAAAATAGACAGCCTGCCACTCTTGTTTCTAAACCTCTCCCAGATAAGCACAGCCATACTTTTTGTACTTTTTGTACTTTTTATTCCACTTTGTTCTAGTCACCTGACCTGGGCTGAAAAGACCCATAATTGGCCAAAGTCTCCTATCATGAACTACGGTTTCTAAAGCCCCCCAAAAGAGGTGCAGGCATCTAATTTAGTCTTGGACCAAGGAAGTAAAAAGGTCATAATTCACAGCATTTAACTTCTCATGATAAGGACTGTGTCGACTCAAGCATATTGTTGCATACTTTCAGAAGTCTAATACTGGAGTAATGATCTGTTAGCCAATTAATCTTCTAACCTACAGTATCCTACTGATAACCTGCAGGTGACCGATTAATATGAGCATACAGTTTTCAGGGAGTATCAGAATAACTGCAGGTCCTGAATTCATTTGTTAACATGTGACTGTTATGCTTAACTTCCATGGAGTCACCACCCTCACCTATAATCAGCCCTTTAGGTAAATCTTTCTGATACTTACTTTCCTTGTTCAGGCACTAGTATTATGTATCCATAATCTAAAAACACTCTGGATGTGGCATCAGTGCTATATTTTGCGTTATGAAGTGGGGCTAATCAAATATGAAATTCAAGTCTAACATATTAAAGTAATCTTGAAACATAAATCTGCGTAATTCTGATTTCAGCTCCGTGATGATGACTTTCGCCCTGTAAATGCAGCTGCCATCATGTAAAACTGTACAGCACAGGATTTTTAGTCCAATGCTGAGGTGCTGCACAGCAATTAATAATTACAGCAATATACACATATTTTGCAGCTTTGTAGTCTGATGTTTCATTTGTTTTTTTTCTTGTATAACTGCTAAAGAATAAGTCAAAAATAGCAGTAAGATAATTGAGGCGCCCGGAGCTTTTTGACTGATTATTGGACTCAGTATTGAATTGTTACTTACCCGTGTTATAATGTCTGAGAGTCAGTGTACTGGCCAACTGTGTGGTGGAGTGAGGCAGCTGTGCTGCACCAGAAGCGTCGCGCAGGCTCTGCATGTGGAGGCCCATCGTTTCCTCTGCTGCTGCTGTGGTCTTCAGGACTTCAACCAACACCTGGCTGAGCTTCGTGTTGGCTTTACGCAACAGGTTTCTAAAGCCAATTGAAGATGTATAGTTATTACCAAACACATTTAAAAAGAAAAATCTGGAAAGAGGATTTCACAAGTGAAATGTTGGTTGGCTAAAAGAAAGGCTTGATATATTTGTTATACACAAAGAAACTGTATAGGAAATATATGTACCTCTTTGGTACATATTATAAAAAACAAAGTTGATGTGTTGATATTCAGAAAGTATGAATGAAGTGGTACCTTTCAGCATCTTTATCAGAAGAATCTCCATCGTCCCGCAAAGACAGTTTGTGTTCATCAGCCTTCGCTGTTCCCGACCCGTCTGGATCGCTGTCTTCCTCATCTTCTCCATCACTGCCATCTCTCTTCTTTAAGGCCTGGACAGGCAGCAGAGAAAACACAGACAGCAGCCCCGTCATTGCAAACTTTCAGCCGGGTAAACAGTCCTGAAAACTCCAAACAGCAAAGGACAGCGTGCTCGGCATGCGCGATCATTAGTAAAAGTGAATTCAAATCAGGCACAGCAAGGAGCACATAGACACACTGCCCTTTTTACAAGCACAAACACAAAGACACACTTTAACTCCCTTGGAGCTGAGAGAAACACTACTATCTTTGTGCTGCTATGGCAACAGGTGCACCTGAGGCACAAAGACTAGCAGGGGCGATAGTGCCACCTCCTGGAAGAATAGAAGTAACGCAGGAAAGGTTATCCTGTCATTGCCACCAGATGTTATGTGATTAATTTGCTTTGCCTGTTTGTTTTACCAGTGATGGAGCTTTGCCTGAATGAGAAGTGACAAATCAAAAATACGTAAATACTGCAATACTACAAATTAATCTGGATCAAGATACCCACCTGGACTCAGGGACTCCGAATATTTAAGCTGTTAAGGGAGTTTTTAAGCTGAGTGGAGGTATCCAGATGAGTCTCTGGTTCTTTCAATTGAAGGCACCACTTTTTCAGGACATACTTTGCATGCCCACTATTTTCTAATATTCTTTAGTAAGAACACTGCACTGTACACTACTACACCAGAGAACAGGGAAATATATTTAAAGTTTAAATCAGACTCAGAAACCAAGGTCAGAGTTATTCACTGACTGTGGAGTAATTTTTGAGTCTGCAGTTTGTTATAGAGTTACAATCAAATATATTAAACTGATCCATGTTCCTATTTTTTTACACCATTATTTTCATATAGCAATCATTTTTTTTCTTGCTCAGATTAGGTCTTTGTGGGGTGACAGCACATTAGCACAGGATAGTAAAGGTAATGAGTCTGTGTTACCTCATTTGACAGAAATCTATAAATTGTTATTTTTACATATTTTTAAAAAATGAACAATGTTTTTTCTTCTTGCCTTAATGAAACCACAATTAACAAAGCTGGTTAAAAAAAATTGTATAAGGGTTCAGTCACTCTAGGGAAATTGGTGGTTAGAGACCACAGCACAGCCAAAATTACTGCTGCCTTGTGCAATGAATTTCCCATCTTGCTGCCTTTGAAATGGTTGCTTTGAAGACAGAAACCAGGTCTGCAATCACTCGCAGTCAGTTGATGTCTTAAAAGGAACGTTGGTGCATCAAGACGACAATCAAATGGCAATAAGACAGAGTGAGCCTGCTATCAGTCTGCTGTCAGATTGCGACTGATAATGGGGTCAAGTTGGAAATTACATAAAATCTGTTTGTGGTAATATATTTATTCTATTCTATATATGATTAATTGTGATAAATAGGTGAAAATTGCAAATCTGTTGCCATCTACATACACAGAAATTTATATTTCCTACTTCTATTCAGCCAGAACCTCATAGATATGAAATAAAAACTCAGGATGACAATTTTACTATAAACTGACACAAGCATTTAGGAATATTACCAGAATATAACCAGGGCAGCTAACTGAGTTGAGCCCCTATTGCAAAGAGGTGTGTCACAGACGAGTTGCATTTGGCACAGACTGACACTGAAGATTGATTGCAAAGTGTTGCCAGTCTGTCTCCTTTTGCACTGCTCAAAAACGTTAAAGGAACACTTTTTAATCAGAGTACAGCATCAAGTCAGTTAAACTTGTGGGATATTGATCTGGTCAGTTAAGTAGCAGAGGGGGTTGTTAATTAGTTTCAGCTGTGCCTGAGAGCCCAACACTGTCTAGTGGGTCCTGTGCTCACTGCCTGGCATCGTGAAGACCGATCTGAATTTGCTATAGTATATCTATAGTATATCAGAACTGGCGGGTCCCGACAGATGAGAGCAGGTTCACTCTGAGCACATGTGACAGAGCGTCTGGAGTAGCTGTGGAGAATGTTGCTGCCGCTAACAATGTTCAGCACGACCACTCTGGTGGAGGGTCAGTGGTGGTGGTCTGGGGAAGCATATCTATGGAGGGATGCAGGCTCTACAGGCTAGGCAACAGGATCCTGACTGCCATTAGGTAGCCAGATGAAAACTGTGGACCCACTGTCAGAACCTATGCTAGTGCGGGGGGTCTTGGTTCCTCCTGGTGCATAACAATATCCAGTCTCATGTGAGAGTATGTAGACTGTTCCTTGGTATCAATTCCTTCATCCTTCAGGAATTGATACCATAGACTGGCCCCCATGCTCACCCAACCCAAATCCAATAGAACACCTCTGGGACATTATGTTTCAGTGCATTTGACGTCACCAGGTGCAACCTCAACAACCCAGGATCTCATTGTGACCCGGTTGCAGATCGGGGAGGAATCCACAGAAAACCATCTGTCCATCTCATGAGGAGCATGGGCGGACATTAGGACAAATCATGCAGTAAATGGGTTGGTGAATGGTTGCTTTGAAAAATTAGACTCAATCAGCACAAGGAATCAGGGAAGTAGACAGAGTTGATGATATATATGTATAGATTATAGATATATATATATATTAGATATATAAATATATAGAGATATATATATAGATGTATATGTATATATATATAGAATTATATACTATATCTATCATACTCTATCTAGTATATACTCATGTATACTATCTCTATATATCGCTCTCTCTCATATATCTCTCACGATATCTATCTCTCTCTATCCATATCTCTATCATCTCGCTCTCGACTCTCTCGCTCTCATCGCTCTGGGAGCTCTCGCTCTGTGTCCCCGACCGTCTCTCTATCTCTCAACTCTATCGCTCTATCTCTCGCATCTCTCTCTAGCTCTCTCTCTCATCTCTCTGTTCTCGCTACTCTCGCTCTCTCTATCGCTCTCTCTCTCGTCGCATCACTATCTCCTATCAGTGTCTCTCTCTACTATCTCTCTGTGGTCTCTCTCGCTCTCTCTAGTCTGTCACTACTCTCTCTCTCTCTATGGTCGATCTAATCTCTCTCTATCTGTCTCTCTCTCTCTCTCTCTCTGTCTCTCACTCTCTCTAATCTCTCTCGCATCTAGACTCTCTCTCTCTCTCTCTCTCTGTAGGTCTCTCTCTCTCTCTCATCTCTCTCTCGCGGTCTCTCTCCGTCTAGCTCTCTCTCGTCTCTACTCTCTCTGCATCTCCTCTAGCTCTCATCCCTCTCCTCTCTCTCTAGCCAGTGTCCCTCTCTCTCCTATCTCTCTCCTGTCTCTCTCATCTCGCTTCTCCTCGCTCAATCTCTCTCTCTCTCTATGTCTCTCACACTCTCATCTACCGCTATCACTCTCGTCGCTGTGCTCTCTCTCTCGCTCTCTCTCTGTCTCTCTCCGATCTCTCTCGCTCTCCTGTCTCTCTCGTGCTCTCTCTCCTCTCTCGTCTCTCTCTGTCTCTCTCAGGTCTCACGTCCTCTACTGTCTCTACGCTCTCTCTCTCTCTGGCTCTCTCTCTCTTTCCGCTCTCTTCTCTATCTCTCGCTCTGTCTCTCACTCTCTCTCTGTCTCTCTCTCGCACCTCTACTCTCTCGCTCGATCGCTCTCTCTCTCTCGCGCCGCTCTCTCTCATCGCTCTCTCGTCTCATCCTCTCTGTCTCTATTACCTCTCGATCTCTCTCTGCCTCTACTCTACATCATCGCTCTCTCTCGCTCTCTCTCTCTCTCGATCTCCTCCGCTCTCTCTTGCTCTCTCGTCTCTCTCCTCTCCTCATCATCCTCGCTCATCTCTCTCTCTCTCTAGCTCTCTCTCTCTCTCTCTCTCTGCTCTCTCTCTCTTCACTCTCTCGCTCTCACTCTCATATGCGTGTGTGTAGTGCGTGGGGGTGTGTGTGCTGTAGTGTCTTCTCTCTACTCTTCCCCTCTCTCTCCACCCCCCCCTCCCCCCCTCTCGCTCTCCCCGCCCCTTCTTACCCCCTCCACTCCCATGCTCTTCTGCTGGCGCTGGCTGCTGTGCTCCAGCGTTGGCTGCTCCTGTCCTGGTGCTTTACTGACCTCCACAATTCATCTCTCCAGCTGCTGTTGGTACTGACACGAGCTCCTGCCTGGCCTGCAAAAGATCAGCAGCAGTGCTGGCTGTGCCTGGTCTTCCTCCGTGTCTCACCTGCCCAGCCGCTGTGATTGTCAGTTGGATCAGATGGAGAAAAATAACAGCGAAAATGCCGCTTCAGTTTACTCAAAGTTACAAGACCAACTTCACACAGATATATTGACTTATTCCATACTTAAACAAGTCAACTCAAATAGAAGTACCATATTAAAAAGGTAAAAATACAGAATAGATAAATAGCTGAGTTCTGGTAAATATTAAAGTATTTTTACCTGCTGGAACTGAATTTGTAGCTTTTGGCTTTGCTCTGTCAGCTCCAAAAATTCTTTCATGATCTCATCTTTCTCTTCACGAGCCTGCTGAAGGTTGGATGTGAGCTGGGTGATGATGCCATCTCGCTGCTTCAAACTCCTGCAGCTATAAATTCAAAATTAAGTAGAATTAAGTAAAAATCCCCAAACAGAGATGAATGAGTTGATTTCTTTGAAGCACTAAAAAGGAAGCCAACTCATACAACTACACATACACTGTAAGGCAGTAAAGATCAGGAATAAAATATTCCTACCATCATCACTTTAACCTCAACGTGAACCTGTTTAAATATTAGATCTGATTATAAAGTTCTGACACCACCTATTAAAATACATAGAAAATTTTTAAAAAAGGTTTAAATTTAACCAGTTTTTCTTTCAGCGTCATTTCCTTGTACACTTTTTATGAAAGGTTCTAGCTGTGTCTGTTGCAGAAGCCCCCTTTTGATCACTTGGGTTTCACCATAGACCTCAAAGGTGGTTTTTGAGTTTAATGGGTGGAGTCACTGTACTTTAAGAACTCACCCCTCAAGAATACATAATCATTCAGAGCTACAGTGGACGCTGGTGGAATTGAGTAGCTTTTTAACAAACACAATGAAAGATGTCTTCATTTGTCTTTGTATACATGTCAAGGCTTATAACTCATATCTTCCATAATGACATTTAAGTCAGAATTTTAATTAGGGCTAGTTTTTAGTTTTGTTGTAAATATTGCATACTGTAATGCAAGAGAAAAAAAAAAGCAGTAGTACATCTCCACTCTATGTATTTTCTCAACACACTGACTAATGGACAATGTAAGATAAAGAAAAGAGGAGGACCACAAAGAAAGTTCACGGATGTAGTGAAGAAGGACCCGCAGAGTGTTGGTGTGACACAAGAGGATGTTAGGGATAGGGTGAGATGGATGCAGATGATCCACTGTGGCGACCCCTAAAGGGAGCAGCCAGAAGAAGCAGCAGCAGCAGAAATGGAATTAGAAGAAAAGCGATGTATAATACTGTACTACAAATGCTCACCTGCTGCATGCCTTCTGCACCAAATGCAGACCTGATTTCTTCAAGCTCTTGTCTCAGCTCATCCACTGCCCGGGTCTTGGCCTCTAGTGCATCCTCCAAATCCTGCCTTGTACCCCCCTTTGTCACCTGTTGCGGGGACTCCACCTCCTCCTGAGGCAGTAAATACCATTAAGAACCATTGAGGCATTTATAAAGATAGAAGATAAGGTTTTAGAACAAGCTTAGCAGTTAGTCCCCACCAAATAGCAACAGCTTTTACTTAGAGGACAAAATATGTCAATTTTATCAATTCCTGACATATTCATATGTCAGACAGTCTTCCATCTACAGTAGATAACACAAGTTTAACACAGCTGCAGAAAAGTTGTTTGGAATTAGATTAGGATATGTGGCTGATACATAAGTAGGTACGAATACTAATAAGATTCTTGAGACCCATGTCATTATGATACTGCTTAAAAGGTTAAATTCTTCATCAGTTCCCATTCTGACCAATTACTGATCTACTGTGTTAAAAAGAATCAGGCCTGGGTGCTTAACTCACAGGTTGAGCAGGCGATAATATGCTGCCAGGCTAAATGCAACAGCCTGGTGTCGAATCACATATAGAAGTCATTAGCAGGACTCTGGAGAACTTGACTGCAGACTGAGGAGGTAATTCAGTCATTTGATTCAGGTGTGCTGGATCAGGGACACATTTAAAACCTGCAGGACACCGGCTCTCGAGGCCTGGAGTTCCCTACCCCTGGTCTGAGCAGTCGTAAATCCTTTTTAATGAGCACATTGAGCGGGCCATGAGAGGGTTAACCTTGGCGGTCGTTGTGAGGGATGTTGCTTACTGTCATGATGATGACTTAAAAATGCTCCGGGATGTTTGTGCCCTTTTAGATAATGGGGAGGATTAATAAGAGTCTCTGCTGGGTATCTGTAGGGGATAACAGGTGACCCAGTTTTCAAAGATGCTGACCAAGCAAAAACCTGAAATAAAGGATTTGGGAAGAGTATAAATACCACACTTAGAAGAAGAGTAGGGAGAAGAAAGAAGAGAAGATGTAGCGATCGTCTTTGTCCATGTTGTCCGTTTTTCCAGCAACTACTAAGGCACAACCTCCAGGGAGGGCTTCTTGATTTTACTTTTTGTCCTCTGTTTTTGTGTTTGTATATTTCTAAGTACTAGTAACTTTTTGCAACAGATCTTGCTCATCGCCATGGATCATTTGGACAGTTGAATTTTATTTGGACTCATACTTAATCTCAACACGGGCTCTCCTCGGTCGGAGGGTGTGATGAGGAAGCCGGGGCATGATCAACAGGTTCTTTCTTCTTTTCTGTTACTCTGTGGGTGTATCTCAGTCTTCACTGTGCTACTGTCTGTGTCTTTTTAACTATTTGTGTGCAACTAAGATGTCTAATAAACAGCCTGCATCGGAACCTGCTCAACCCTGTGATTTGTTGGTAACTATGGTTTTAATTGGGTTTTAATTTGCAGTCAAAAAGGAATATGGAGACCTCTAAAATGTATCCTACAAATAATCAGAGGTGGGAAGTAACGAAGTACAAATACTTCGTTACTGTACTTAAGTAGATTTTTCAGGTATCTGTACTTTACTTAAGTATTTATTTTTCTGACTACTTTTTACTTTTACTCCCTACATTTTTACAATAGTATCTGTACTTTCTACTTCTTACATTTTCAAACAGACTCGTTACTTTTTAACAAGTCAGAGAGAAGTTTACATTTCCGGTCAGTGCGCCATCAAACATCAAACGATCTGAGCCTAAACGGAGGAATAATAACACATTAGAGACAATCGTACTGGCGTATCCTCCATCATCGGGGCTTATCTCGTACAAAGGGATTAAATACGCAAACCCATATAATTAATGTATCATTTATAGCGCTATAATCAGGGGTTACAGCGGGCCGGACCGAGTCCGTAAGTTGCGCTGCGGCACATAAACAGCTTAGCTAGCGCTACTGAAGAGGAGCGAGCATGAAGGAAGTAACGTGTGGCAGGTAAATGCAACGTTTCTAAATGCTCAACAAATATCAGCAAACACACAAAGTGTGTGCAGTTTGTTACACAGTGTGTCTGCGAGCTAAAAGAAGAGCTGCTGTATTTCAGGGAGAGCAAAGAGAGAGAACTTCACTCAGAGATGGAGAAAGAGGACAGGAGAGGAAGAAGAGAGGTTAGAATTAAAGGTAAGGACTGGAAAATAAACTGAAGTATGCTGACGTGTAATTCAAAGATTCTATGAAAATACTGCAGTTTAGGTTAGCTTGTTGTACTGTATTTACAGTAAAGCTCTGTGTTGGACTGGAGCACAGTGTTTGTGTTCATGGTCAGAGTTACAGGTTACATCAGTGCAGCAGAGATGAGTTTGAATCAAAGCTGCTGATGCTGAGATTCATTCACTGAGTCCAACATTTATGCAGCCTGTATGCTGTCAGTGTAGGGGATGGAGATCAGCTCAGATAGCTGTGAAATACTGGGTTACATCTTTGTGAATTCAGTTCATCCACACAGAGCAGTAAACCTCAGAGCAGCAGCAGCAGGTCAGCTGATCACAGCCTGCACACCAACATCATTTACTGGAGCTCACAATAGAAATTTGTGATTCTTCTCCCCATGCAGAGCCACTACAGCTGATCTTAGGGTTCCTCCACCTTCTGAATCCCACTGTAACCCCTGAGTATCCTCATGTTGGTGTTTAGGTGGAGGCACAGTCACCCTCTACTATGGAGGACACAGAGAATAGAGCTGTGTTTAAATTCCCTTTCACAGTTTGTGTCCTATAACAGATTCAAGCTAAGTGCATTCATTAGGGCCCGAGCACGAAACGTGCGAAGGCCCTATTGTAATTGCTTCGTTTCTTAGGGCCCGAGCACGAAAGTGCGAAGGCCCTATTGTAATTGCTTCGTTTATTATTAGGCCCGAGCCAACCGAAGGGTCGGCGAGGAGCCTATAGTGATTGTAAGGGGGTGGCGGTGCAAAAATGGGTGCGGTCGCATGGGACACGGTCGCAAGTGTCCCCGGACCTCATGGGGACGTGCGCCATGTCAAGACGTTTCCGAAAAGGTATATATGTGGGTGACTGGAAAGGCGGAATATTGGAATTGTTAGCGTTATTAGGGCCCGAGCACTAAACGTGCGAAGGCCCTATTGTTTTTGCTTCGTTTTTTATTAGGGCCCGAGCACTAAACGTGCGAAGGCCCTATTGTTTTTGCTTCGTTTTTTAGGCCCGAGCCAACCGAAGGGTCGGCGAGGAGCCTATAGTGATTGTAAGGGGGTGGCGGTGCAAAAATGGGGGGGGTCGCATGGGACGCGGTCGCAGGTGTCCCCGGACCTCATGGGGACGTGCGTCATGTCGAGACGTTTCCAAAAAGGTATATATGTGGGTGACTGGAAAGGCGGAATATTGGAATTGTTAGCGTTATTCATTAGGGCCCGAGCACTAAACGTGCGAAGGCCCTATTGTAATTGCTTCGTTTCTTATTAGGGCCCGAGCACTAAACGTGCGAAGGCCCTATTGTAATTGCTTCGTTTCTTATTAGGGCCCGAGCACTAAACGTGCGAAGGCCCTATTGTAATTGCTTCGTTTTTTATTATTATTCTTTTCCGCATTGAATTGGCTTTTTGGGGGCTTTATCATATTCAAAAACTCATGAAATTTGGCATGCGCATCAGGTGTGCGTGAAATTTAAGTATTTTAATTGTTTCGGGCAAGGGCCATCCAAAATGGCTCTCTAGCGCCCCCTAAACTTGAGCCCCACCGCTGTATTATACTTACATGTATGAAACTTCATACACATATGTATCATATCCAGACGCACAAAAAATCCTCTTGGAGCCATGCCCTAAACCCAACAGGAAGTCCGCCATTTTGAATTAATCATGCAAATTTGGCGATTTGCACCCCGCACACTTTTTCTAATAACTCAGAGGTTTTAGATGTTATCAACTTCATATGTGGTTTGTTTAATCTACACCCCCAGGGGAATCTAAATCTCAAAAATGGTGAGTTTTTGCCAAGGGGGAGGGGTCCTTATGCCCCCCTGAATTTTGATCATTCGCCATGAAATTTTGATTGCCTCTCATTCATACCTACATGATCCAATGTGCATCAAACTTCTTCAGTAGGATGAGGGGCCGCCCCTGAACACATACATATGACAATATTTAATAACAGTCGCAGCGCCACCTAGTGGGAACAGGAAATGTCATATTTTACACTTGGAGGTCCAGCTCCAAGGTGGTTGAGCCGAACCATCTCAAATTTCACCTGGACAGCCTTAAGAAGTTGGACTTACTGTGTTTTCAAAACTGTGAGTTTTTGGCAAAAGGGCGTGACCCTTAGGGGACGGCAAAGTTCGATGATTCGCCATGAACACACAAATGGCTGTAACTCAAAGCCAACTTTCTGTTGGCAGGAAATCAAAAGTACACTAATAATATTCATCCTATGATCATTGCAGTTTATTTGATGGCTGCAGGCATTACATAGAGGATCATGGCACTTTAATTAGTGGGTACTAACCAACGCCACCTAGTGGATGTGGGAGACTTTTGGCTGCTGAACGACGCATCGTACGGCTAGCCTGCTGAGCTGTCAGCAGCCGGGTGAGCACGCTACTCTCTCGTCTGCCAGAACCTCCGAGCGCGGCTCGGCTGGAGAGCGCCACGGGTCGACGCGCGCCGGGTGCGAGGGCCCGATCATCGCCGCTTGTGGCTTTAATTAGGATTAAAATTTAGATTGGAGTAACGTTTGTATTCTCATGTAATATTATTTTATATTATTACAATAATATATAATGAGGTTCGGTTAGTTTTACACAAAAATAGCTTGTAGAAACATCCTCCAAAGAACTACTTTTACTTTCTTACTTTGAGTACATTTCAGAGCCTGTACTTTGACTTTTACTAAAGTATTTTTTAACATAAGTACTTGTACTTCTACTTAAGTACAGAATGTCAGTACTTTTGCCACCTCTGCAAATAATAATACTAATATTAATACTACTAATGTACAATGAAATTGTATGCAATCCTATCAGTGCAAATATCTGAAAAAGGCTTAAAAATATGTCCACAAAAATATATATATTATAAAAGTCTACAATATAGACTATATATATATATATATATATATATATATATATATATATATATATATATATATATATATATATATATAGACTATATATATAGACTATATATATAGACTATATATATATATATATATATATATATAGACTATATATATATATATATATAGACTATATATATATATATATATATATAGACTATATATATATATAGACTATATATATATATAGACTATATATATATATATATAGACTATATATATATAGACATATATATATATATATAGACATATATATAGACATATATATAGACATATATATATATATGTCTATATATATATGTCTATATATATATATATATATATATATATATATATATATATATATATATATATATATATATATATATATATATATATATATATATATATATATATATATATATATATATATATGATCTTGCCATCAGTGTGAGCTATCACAGTGTTTACCTGCTTCTCCACAACTTTGGGGTCCATGTCAGGAACAAGGTGGATGGAAAACTTGCCGATGACCTTGCGGGGGATAACCGTCTTGGCTCCTGCTTCAGAGAAAGCCCCCTCAATGAAGTGATAGAGATGGGTATCTCCAACGGTGCATGAGGATTTTCTCCTACAGTGGCAAAAATAAAGAAAACGAGGTTCAAACAAGTTTGAGTGACCCAAAGCAATACACTGCATTTCCATCGATGAGTGATATGAGTGACATAAATAATTTTCTTGCCTTAGTGTCATGCAGAAGCTGGAAAACTCCCACATCTTTGCAGTACCTGTCCAAGTCAAAGTCGATCTTCTCATACAACTTTTGCTCATCTGCTGTCAGAGGGGCCACGCTGTCGTAGATCCCAGGAACCAAAATCTGCTGTAAAATAAGCTTAATGAGACTCAAAATCTAAATTATTAGTTTCACTTGCCCATAAGTGCAATGAGGTCAGTCATGGCCTCATAAACAGAACCACCAAACACCCCTGAGTGTAAGTCCTTCCCACCACACTCCACCTTTAAGTTGGAAAGTAAAACATCACTTTAAAGTTTGTAAAAAGCTTAAGTGTGCCTCTCTTATAATGAAATATTACACAGGACTTTACCTCAGTGAAGAAATAGCAGATTCCTCTCAGACCGTAGGTGATACAGGGTTTGCTCTTGCCCAGCCAGTAGTTGTCAGAGATGCAGACGTAGTCCACGTCTTTAAAGAAAGTGTCCTTTCTAGAAAACACAAGATCATCCAGGCCCTCAGATCCAGATTCCTCCATCCCCTCAAAGCAGAATTTGATGTTGATGGGAAGGTCCTGCAGCAAGAGAGAGAGAGAGAGAGAGAGAGAGAGAGAGAGAGAGAGAGAGAGAGAGAGAGAGAGAGAGAGAGAGAGAGAGAGAGAGAGAGAGAGAGAGAGAGAGAGAGAGAGAGAGAGAGAGAGAGAGAGAGAGAGAGAGAGAGAGAGAGAGAGAGAGAGAGAGAGAGAGAGAGAGGAAACAACAACAAATACAAAACCATTAACAAGCCTCAGTGTGCACAACAAAATCAGCAGAATTAAATTTGGTCACTGGTTCAAGTTAAAATTCAGTGTCACTGTGAATCTGTATTCCTCACTTTCTAGAGTTTAAATAGTGGAAATAAAGCTGACATTTTTAATTTAGCTAATAACTCCCTGCACATGCCAACTGTTGCTCTTTAATGTCCAGCCTTTGCTATGACGAGATCTTTCCTTTAACAGATTAAACTGTCCAGTAGTATTCAGGGAAAGCAAAGGTGATTAAAACAACACACAGGTGGCATGCTTCAGTTTAAACATTACGTGATACTTTCTTAAGACAATTCTACCACAGGACCTTTGACCAGGACATCTACTGCTGACAGCTCTAAAGCGATCGAAATCAGTGGTGTACTTTAACACAGAGATAATGCATTTCTAAGAATGATGCTTAATCAGAGTTTGGTTTAATTTAATAAAGGGCAGCACGGTGGCGCAGTGGTTAGCACTGCTGCCTCACAGTTAGAATACCATCAGGAAGGCCTGGGTTTGATTCCACCTTGGCCCAGGCCTTTCCCTCTCTCTGTGTGGAGTTTGCATGTTCTCCCTGTTGGTTGTTTGTCTCTCTGTGTTGGCCTGCGACAGGCTGGCGACCTGTTCAGGGTGTACCCTGCCTCTTGCCCTATGACAGCTGGGATAGGCTCCAGTCCCCCCGCGACCCTGAATAGGATGAGCGAAAGCGAATGGATGGATGGAATATTTAATATAATTATAATTGTGTGCACAATTAGTCTTACTAATGATAAAAACTGAAGGAGCCGTAGCAGAAAGCACCAAGTAAGGAAAAAAGGCCTTAAATTAACCAGTAGTATTCAGGGAAAGCAAAGGTGATTAAAACAACACACAGTTGAGACTACAGGGCAGGTTGAATTTCTGCAAATAGGCCAAGAATATATCATTTTAATGTGATATAAATGGCTCATATCTTTTCATAATACAATGCTGTATAGCAGCGATTCTGCATTATTACTATTGTACAAAAACAACAAAACAAAACCGTGAATAAATTCTAAATAGAGGTAAATATCCTAAAATAAACTGTCACACCTCCATACATTTCCACTTCGTTACACAAACAGCATTCGTTTCAGTAAATTCAAGTCAATATTCAGCCACACCAACCTACTATTTTAAGCCACTTCAGGGTTTTTTTTTGGTTTTTTTGGATGCACTAAATCACAGCATCATCTTATAATGTATCTGGACATAAAGACAACACAGAGTCCGGTTGGCCAGCTTAAATCTGACAAAAATAACTGTACCTTTCCAATCTTCTGATACGCCTCAATGCAGTTAAACCAGGCCAACACTGGACCCTTGTCATCACTAGATCCTCTTCCATAGAGCTTACTACAACAAAAAAAATACATTTTTTTTTTAGTTTAAAGGTTATAATGAGAATGTCACACAGACACTTTTATTAACATTCAGCTGTAGATGTATATGAGATATTGCTCAAAAATAAACCACTGGCATGTTTAAATAATAACGCTCCTCAAATAAATTAATGCTTTTTTCTACATAACAAAAGACTTGTAGCTGTGCTATTAAAATATAAACAGAAAAGATACTGAGCGAAAATAGCAAAAGACTGACTGATTCTTTAAAAAGCCAGTCTACAGTGAAGCAGACTCACCGCAGTGTGTAAGATAATAAAATATGTAACCAGACTGAATGAACAAACTTCCATCCTTCAGTCAGCAGGATTTGTAAATCCATAGACATATATGCTGACGTATCACAGCAACGTCCCCACCCGCTCAATGCGGGATCACGAACGAACAGACCCACTTCCGCTATTATGGTCACGTGACTTACGGTACATACCAACAGCCATTTACTCTTGGGGGTCGGGCGATACCAAAGCGTCCTAACGGACGCAATACGAAGGCTGTATGTACACAAAACACGGCTATAGCGGAGGATTTCAGGTTAACAAAAAAACTCTCCAAAAGTCGCCGCACTAGGGTTTCAGTTGCAGCTAGCCCATTTATTTACAATAAAACTGAAACCTAGGTCATGTGGACATCTAATTTGCATATGGAATGTTTACATTTTTTTTTTTTTTTTTTTTTTTTTTTGAACGCTGTTACTCTGTTCCTTCCTAAGACTCTCACCTTCAAGTCACTTTAATGTTTAGCATTTTGATCTTTCACTTGTAAGTAAACAAGACAAACTTCAATCGAACATTTTCAGTCTAGAAGTGAGTTTACTTCCCAGTTTTCAAAGTATTCAAAAACATTTGAGTCCAATGTTACAACATGTCTCAGAACTACATGATGCTGAAACCCCCAGGCTGTTCATATGATTATAATATGCAGCAGGCGATGTCTCAGCAGACGGAAACAGAGAGATAGGAACTTCAAATTGATATGGTAGGACCAAAATTTAACTCTACTTCTAATTGATACACAAAAAGAAGCTAAACGGATGGAAGGGCCCAAAAGTGATTGTCATGAAAAAAGAATGTTCAGTCAAGTAAACGAGGAAGTATTACAACTTACGTAAATATTCGAGACACCAGGAAGACAGGCTCTGAAGGAGGTCAAGACAGCAACCAAAACAATTGACGGGTTGTTAGTATATCTTGCAGACAGCATGGCAAATACTATAAATATGTTTCTAGAAAAGGATGAACCTGGAAGGTAAATTACCACAGAGTTGCCGGGGGAGCTCCGTGAATTGGAAGCGACCACACAAGGTGATGTGGCAGTGCAAAGCTTCACGACTCCGAGGAAAAAAAATGAGCCTTGGAAGCAAGGCTTGAGGACGGCCCTGCAGAAACATGGAGAAATGGCAGGACCTGAAACGAAGAACTTAAAAAGAAATGCAGACAAAACATGCAGAATATTGTCCAATACTTTGAGAGAGAGAAAGAAAAAAATTTAAAGTACTTTATCACCAGTTGAATCAAATTGACGGGAAGACAAGAACGATTTGGAGAAGGACATGTGCGGATATTGCACTGCACGATCCAAGAAAATGGTTAAAGTCACGAACGAGGCACAGAAAGTACAGAAAGAGAAATATAAAAAACTGAAGAAAAGCATGAAGAAAAGCACCAAGAATTAAAAGAACTTGAGAAAAGGTGCAAGAAACTTGAGGAGCAGAAATGCAGAAAAATATCAGCAAACTGAAAAAACTTACATTTAGAGAACGAGGAACCACAAGAACGCTGCCAGAAAAGAAAGGTGGTTCAGGTTTTTGCTGGAATAAATCTACATGCAGAGATGCAATGCAAGAGCCAAGAAATGGTGAAAGACATGCATGAGGCACAGAAAGTACAGAAAGAGAAATATAAAAAACTGAAAGAAAAGCATGAAGAAAAGCACCAAGAATTAAAAGAACTCTTGAGAAAAGTGCAAAAGAACTTGAGGAGCAAATGCAGAAAATATCAGCAAACTGAAAAAACTTACATTAGAGAACGAGGAACTGCAAGAACGCTGCCAGAAAAAGAAAAAGTGGTTCAGGTTTTGCTGGAATAAATCTACTGATTCTTCACGAAGCACAGACAAAATTCGTGTTTCCCCGTTATAACTCTGCTGCTTCTTCAGTTCTACCTGGACAAAACTAGCCTCGTCTACCTCATCTTTAAAAGATGGAGGGAAGACATCTACCCATCCTTCTTCATTCCTTTCTTCTTCTCCCCTCTTCTTCTTCTCTTCTCTTGTTTTCCTTTTCCTTTTAACCCCCCAAAGCGTTCTCGGCAGATGGACCGCCCTCCCTGAGCTGGTTCTGCCGGAGGTTTCTTCTGTCTACAGGTGACGTTTTTCCTCCCCACTGTTGCCTTATAGTGCTTGCTCATTCAGGGAGATGTTGGGGGTTTCTCTTCTCTATTGCTTTCCTCTTTTCCATCCTTGCTTTTCACCTCTTTTGCCCTTTCCTTTACTCTCTCTTTTCCTTACCCTATCATCCCCAACCTGTTTCTTCATCTTGAGAATACAGGCTAGGGAGGTGGGGTAAGTACTAAATATTATATGTAATATTATATATAATAATAAAGGCAATCATATGCCATCTAAAAATAGTTATTTGTGGATGTCTACTTTTTCCCCTTTACTTACAGTCTTCGTGGCAAAGCTAGACTAAATGCTTACCACACAAATATGAAATTTGTATATATATATCTAATGTCAGCGCAAGTGTTTACAGTTTCAGGTTCAGTTTCACACAAAGATCAGTTCACACAAATATCTTCTTAATTTCAACAAGTAATGTTTGGCAGGGATAATATCTATGAATCAGCTTATAAGACACTTCCCTCACTTTGTTTGTCAGCAAATATCTGTAAGAAAGATTCCACACATTACCCCAATTCAGATCACTGACCATACCAGACCAGTACTGGGTCACTGTAGGAGTAGTGGCAATATCTAATATCCTAACCTAATTAATTGTGAGTTCATTGTAACTCAAATGGCCTCCACATTCCCAGATCTCAATCCAATAGAGCCCCTTTGGAATGTGGTGGGAACAGGAGATTTGCATCGTGGGTTTGCATCCAACAAATCTGCATGCAACTGTGTGATTGTTATCATGTCAATGTGTACCAGAATCTCTGAGGAATTGTTTCCGCACCTTATTAACTCTTGCCACAAGAATGAAGTCACGGTGTAACTAATGATTGGCCCTTGAGTGTCTTTGCTTCAATTAAATTTTTGTTTGTTAAAGCACAAATCATGTACCGTGTATCACAAAAGTGGGTTACACCCCTCAATTTCTGCAGATATTTAAGTATATTTTTCTGGGACAACATGGACATATGACACGTTGACACATGAAAAGTAGTCTTTGTGCAGCTTATATTAACGTGTAAGTATCTTCCCTCAAAATAACTCAATATACCGGCCTTACCAATTTTTCTAGGATTCTCACTATGCGGGATATGGGGTTTTGTTGTCTGGGAAGATGAAAGATTATTTCACAGTATTTAGATACACGTATTAAGCGTTCAGTGACCCTATGGCTTGGCGGAGGTTGCGCTTTCTGGGTGCTTCTAGTTGTTTATAAGTGGAGTTTGTAATACACAAGCTTGTATTTTCCTTTTACTGCATTGTCTGTACTTTTTCGCTCTTTTCCATTTCTAAAACTACTGCGCTGAAACACACACTGTTAGTGCAGAGCCGCTACCGGAGAGTTTGGTCTAAAACTTGATAGCGCCCTTGGAGCGGAATGAGGTTTATAGAATGTTGATTGTACATTCCTCTGACAACTTGTATTTGTTTTACCTGAAAAAAGTGTTTCTTTCATGTTTATATGAGTAAAATTGCACAACACTTGTCAAGATTGAAGGGTAATATGTGTTTGAAAGTTTAATATTTAATTAAAGGAGTATGTTATGCAGTGTTAATAACTTATTGGTTGTATTTGGAGTTGTGATTAATATTCGAAACATTAATGTTCATAAGAATTGTAGTGAAATAACATCTGCTTTGTTCTGTTAGGTTTTCAATTGTGGTTTAAGGTGTCCCAGTAAACATGGTGCTTGCCAAAAGAGGGACGAACATAAACGCACCGTTTTTGAACCTCTACGCGTCGTTCTTAATCCAAGGGGCCGCTACAGTGAGGATTATAATAAAGTCACAGTTTTCTAACTTTACTTAAGTTGCTGCAGCAGCAGGTTCTGGTTTGTCTTGCTGCGCAGAGACGTCACAAACTTTCTCTTCCCTGACACACACATCCATCACCCCTCCAAGAGCTCAGCGTCTTCCAACGTCCTCCATAAAACACACAGGGCACACAGTTCTTTACCTTAGGGAGAGAAAAGTGTTAGTTTGAGTTTTACTACACGACAAAAGGGGCCCATTGTTCATGATAATGAAAAAAGAAGGATTAACTTGAGGAGTTGCTGGTATAACTGTTTCCATTTTGCATGCTGGGGAAAAAACTTTCGCACGAGTCTTTTTATGTGTATAGTAGCGTCGACTGGTTCTGCACAGATATGGATGACGGCGGCTCACGGCAGGTCCCCACCCTACAATTCACACGAGCATGGGGCATGACATAGTATATTAATATTGCACTCAATGGCACTTTAATAGGTTACCACCTGTTCAAACTGTCTTGTTATTTAATAACAAAAACACATGATGCCGGCAAAACTCATGGCATTTAGGACATGTAGTTATGG
>JACBYM010000717.1:0-16038 GCA_013435755.1 Amphilophus citrinellus
ATTAGACAACATGTAGTTTAAATAATTGATTTCATTCATTATTTTCACGTAATTGATTAAATCATTTAATAACTTGGGTAAATATAAAATGCAGGTATCGCCTAATATAAATATTTCTGTGATCTGAAACGTGACAATTGTACAACAAACTAAGAAATCAGTAAGGGGGCAAATCCATTTTCACAGCACTGTATTAAGGTTGGCAATTTGCTTCATTGTCCAGTTGCCCCCCCCCCGTAGCATTACTGATGACTGACAGCAGAAGAGCTGCCATTGTGGTATTGCTATCTTAAAAACAATATGAGTGACTTCCAGCATGAAGAATCATTTGCATGTTGACAATCACCACTTTCTGATTCAGCCTCTTAATTACTGAACATATGATGACTGGATATCAGCTGAACAGTGATAACAGTGGAGGAAACAAGTGAAGGAGATGAGATAAAGGAGCATCTCTGTGAATGCACAGTTACATTAAACTCTGATTTAAAAATAAATGAATAAAAATCAGACCAGCAGTCAGAAATATCTTCCTATTTTCTTTTATTTGATTGTTATTGTGATGGATCACTGTCACTCAACACACACACACACACACACACACACACACACACACACACACACACACACACACACACACACACACACAAACACAAACACACACACTCTCAAAGCATGTGTCTGTTGACATTCAGACACGTCTGTGTTGCAAGTGTTTGGTGTTTTTGGAAAACTGAACATGAAACTGTAGCAAAGCAGATTTAATTGATTATGACTCAGAATAATGATAATATCAATGTAATGCACTTATAGGGAAATTAGATTAAAAGATTGGTGAGCTATTGCCCGTCACTTTGACCATTGTTGACACCATCATCCATCAGGACAACCCTGCACTATAGTTTATCTCTTCAGGCTGAGCAGCTGTAACCTGTCAGAGAGAAGCTGGGAAGCTCTGTCCTCCTCCTCTTCAACTAGAAGACTGTGAGCTGACAGAGCTAGACCTGAGTAACAACAACCTGCAGGACTCAGGATTGAAGCTGCTGCTTGCTGGATTGGAGAGTCCCCGCTGTAACCTGGAGACACTCAGGTCAGATCATGTGGTTTGTGATTTGATGTGAGATTTGTTTACCAAATACTTTAATTTATATCCTGACATGTCCTTAATTGTAAATCTCTTCAAAGTGTTTTTTTGAGTTTCATTGCATCTAAAACCAGATTTTTAGCTTTGAACAAGCTTCCAGTTTTCTTGCAGTTAACAGCTGCTTATAAGCAGTGAAGTCTATATTTGCCTGTGCCAGTAACTGAGAAAATGACAGAAATGAACACAAATAACTCAGGGGCAGCTGGATGGCGTGTGTGTGTGTGTGTGTGTGTGTGTGTGTGAGGGGGGGGGGGGGGGGGTGGGGGGGGGGTCTGATAGAGATATGTAGGCACAAACTACCAAAGAAAAATCACTGGTTGGTAGATCTTTCATGAAAATGCTCCAGAACACCAATATCTGTTGTGTGTGTTTAATAAACCTTTATCAGCATTTCTGCAGTTATTTCAGGATTCATATTCATGTATTTGTATTAATGTTACTGCCCTCTTATGGGTCAAACTGTAATGTTATTAATTATTATTACGGAAAAACAAACATTTGAGAGGAACCTGTGTATTCAGACTCAGAGCTTTAGCTGTGAAGCAGACCTCTAATGTGCTCCTCCTCATCAAACATCATCATCATCATCAGTCTGTCACTCATCTGCATCTCATCCACTCTGCTTCACTCCCAGCAGCTGAAAACAGTAAGACAGCTGCAGCACAAGGTTCAGTTAGCTTTGCTCAACAATAGAAAGAAATGTGCTCCAAAGAGATACTTTTACTAAAGGTACTTTAGCAACCTTTAGCAGAGTAGTTTTAACACAAGTATCTGTACTTTTTCACCTCTGCATGTGTGTCATTATAATATAAACATGGACTTGCAGATTGAAGCAATATGACCAAAAACATGATAAGACTGGTAGTTTTGTGGTGTATTACATTATTGGTAGTAGTATTAGTAGTATTTTCTGCATAAGTGATCCCTAATGTAGTTTTACAGCAGCTCATTTTTCTCTCAGTAGTTTATGAAGTATAAAGTGACTTTAAGCTGCTCTCTTGTCACAAGGGTTCACCACAGCAGCAGCTCCATGTTTGATTTGACTAATGTTTGCATCAAACCAGTGACTGAATGTGTAAACCACTACACTGTGGAGGAGAATAGTGATACCTAAAGTATAAAACACTGTTATCATAAAGTATAAACAAAATAAAAATACCCAAACAACATAAATATCTACTCTTAGAATAACAGAAATGTAATATTTGATACAGTCCGTCAGTCACAGTCAGTTTGCTATAATGTGACTTTTTGTTGGATGTAGTGACAGAACTCCTCCCAACTCTGTTAGCTAGCATTACCCAGCATGTACTGGAAATGATCAATATTTCACAAATTATTGCTCACAGTGAACTTTGCTGCACTGAGGAGAGCTGTGGAGAATTAATTGTTACCTTATGTTAATATATATGAACCATATGATTGGAGCTGTGAATTACAGTATGAAAAATTAATACAACCTATGTGTCCATACAATTTTAACACTAACAAACTGTGGCTCAAAGTATTTTCTTTGTTGAGTTTCTTTATTTTAAAGATTTCTTTAAATTAGCTCCTGAGCCTTGAATCTGGACTGAAATGCTTTCAGAGTTTTTCTAAACTGGCTGATGGATCTGATCAAAAAGCAAAAACATACAAAAGTGTTGGATGTTGCTCATGATGGTGAAATCCTGTTTTCTGCACAGTTTGTTCTTCTTTCTCTCTCTGTGTCTGATTCTTAATGAAGTCTTTCCTCATGTGCACCTTTAAATGATGTCAGCCTCACCAGCAGCACAGTTCAGTGGAGGATGATGTTTAGCTGCCACTTTGGTTCTGCAAAGATTTGATGGGTTGTGATCAAATTAGTTTCAGATGTTCATGTTGTCCTCACATGGAAATATAAGAACTTCAACAATCAGCAGACTTTTAATTTAGTGCCATCATCTGCTCAGACTTCTAGTTTGACCAAAACTTTCATCAAACCAAAAAGCAGCAAAACTAATGACACTCCCATCAGCCTCAGTCCTACTTTATGTAGATTTGATCATCATTTTTGACTTCACTGATTTTATCACTTGTAGACTTTACCATTTAGACTGACTTGGTTATTTTGAACTCCTGTTTCAGTCATTTCATTTTAAAATGATTTGTTGCTGCAGTTTGTTGTCTGCATGCGCTGCTCGCTTTTCTCTAAGAGTATCTGTCATGTCTGCAGGCTGTCAGGCTGCCTGATCACAGAAGAAGGTTGTAAGTCTCTGGTCTCAGCTTTGAGCTCCAACCCCTCCCATCTGAGAGAGCTGGACCTGAGCTACAACTATCCAGGAGAGGCAGGAGTGAAGCTGCTGGAGCAGCTGAGACTGGAAACTCTCAGGTATGGAGAGGCCTGTTGCAGCCACAGACAGTGTCTGATAGAGGAGGAAGCTGTACTTCACTCTGGCCCTGTCTGATGACTTCATGCTGGATACGAGTGTTATCTGAACAGTCACACATAGAGGAGCCTTTTTACTTTGCTTCTATCAGAAAGTCTGCTTGAACAGAAACAGTAGATATCTGTATGGGGTCTCAAAGGAGAAAATCTCCATCAACAACAATGGAGCAACCAGTTCAAAGTGATCTCTGCAGAGGAACAGTCTCACATTTTTACCCTCTGACCATCAAGGCCTTAAGTTTCATAAATCAAATAAATGAGCCTTTCTATTGATTTCCAGTGGCTCATGTTCCTGTTAGGAGAATCTGAAATATTGAGCATCAAAGTCAGTGGAGAAAAATCAAAGTGAAGCAGACGAGTATGAGAATCAGAGTGAGTGAAACAGAGCAGGAGAATCCAAAAACAGAAACTAATGAAAGTGAAGTGACAGATGCTTCCTTTGTAGTTCACTGCAGCTGCCTTTGTTTGTGCACTGCAATAATGATCTGATCATTGATCCACTCTGATCATTAATATTCAGACCAAGTAGCAGCACATCAAGGACAGGAAAACAAAAGTCAGCAGGTCCCTCTGTGATCATTTCCATGCAGAAAAATACAACAAACCTGTTGCATCTTTTTCCAGAGCTGTTAATTAACAGCTCACAGAGTCACTGATGTTCTCCATTTAGAACAAACACAAAGAGGACACAATCTGAAAATCAGTGTCTAACAGTGTGTGTCTGAGAGTGATGTAATGTCCATGTGTGCATGCTGAAAGAGACTGTGCTGCTCTGACCCCCCTCCTCCTTTCAGGGTGGAGCCTGCTGGAGTCCGATGGCTGATCCCAGGTCTGAGGAATTGTAAGTGTGTTTTTAATGTGATTGATGAAAACAAAGCAGCACACCTTCACCATCTTCAAACTGTCAGATCACTCATTCACATCTCTGATGTCAGGAGTCATCATCAAAGTGTCAATCAATGAACAGATGATGGATCAATAACTGCAGCTGGATTGTGGTTTGTTCTCTCCATCAGATTCCTGTCAACTCACAATCGACACAAACACAGTGAACGGAGAACTCACACTGTCTGACAACAACAGGAAGGTGACACATGTTATGTGGGGGAATGGTCAGTCATATCCTGATCATCCAGAGAGGTTTGAGGACAGGTATCTTCAGCTGCTGTGTAGAGATGGTCTGACTGGTCGCTGTTACTGGGAGGTCGAGTGGAGTGGAGAGGTTCAAATATCAGTGAGTTACAGAAGAATCAACAGGAAAGGAGACAGAGAAGACTGTGAGTTTGGAAGGAATGATCAGTCCTGGAGTCTGAGCTGCTCTGATGATGGTTACTCTGTCTGGCACAACAACAGTGAAACACACATCCCATCATCCTCCTCCTCCTTCTTCACTTTGTTCTCCTCCTCCTCCTCCTCCTCCTCCTCTGTCTCTAACAGAGTAGCAGTGTAATGTGGACTGTCCTGCTGGCACTCTGTCCTTCTACAGAGTCTCCTCTGACACTCTGATCCACCTCCACACCGTCAACACCACATTCATCACTGAACCTCTTTATCCTGGATTTGCAGTCTGGTCTCCTGATTTCTGGTCCTCTGCTTCCTCAGTTCTCTGTGCTGAGTTGAGTGTAAAGAGTGTCCTCCTGTCAGAGAAACTCTGACTGTTGAACAGATAGTTCAGTCTGTACATGTCTGTCTCTTTCACTCACAAACACGTTTTCAGATTCATGGATTCAATCAGTTGCTGTTTGAAACTGTTCTCAATGATTCCTTGTAAACTTCTTCCTCTTCAGTCCTTTAAAGATGGAAGCTGCCATTATTCAGATCCACATGTTGTTTTTCTGTCTTTTTTCCACTCAAAGCTTCACAGTGAATATCAGAATGTTTGTGTTTCTTCTGAAGCTCAGTTCAGCTCAGATGATTCAGTTCATGTCAGCTTCAGTTCGTTTGCTGCAGATGAGACAAACTGTGATATCAGAGAGGAATCACTGAGCTGCACTGACCCAAAACATCAATTTACAAACTGCTCAGAGACATTCACACATTATTGTCCAATGAACACAAGTTTGGTGAGCAGCCAGAGTTTTCATCCTGACATTTATTTACTGCTGTTAGAATGATGAAATCAAAACTAGACTTTAACTTGTCTGTGGTGGCATTTGGACAAT
Source organism: Amphilophus citrinellus (assembly GCA_013435755.1). NCBI lineage: Eukaryota > Metazoa > Chordata > Actinopteri > Cichliformes > Cichlidae > Amphilophus > Amphilophus citrinellus. The sequence goes on from JACBYM010000717.1 coordinate 5,714, forward strand.
TAAATGATCCTTTAGAAACTAGATAGAAATTTCATTATTTGCCAACATTGATTTTTCTGTGGTTCAGACTCCAATGAAAAGACAAAAGTCTGTAAATCATTCATTCATTGATCCAAATGATTAAATATCTGCGTTGTTTCTATAAAGCCGAGAGAAGAGCTTCTGTTATTTGTACCACTCAGTTGGTCATGTGATCCAGCTGTGCAGCACATCACTGACATCACTTCCTCATTTGGTGTTTTCAGCTCCTCCATCCTCACATCTCTCTCTCACATCCTTTAAGGTGACCGAGGTCCATGTAAGGTCAGTGATGAGATAGAGGCAAGTTATTAAACACATGAGGAAATCAGCAATAAGAGTGGAGCTGCAACAAGAGCAAAGTGAATACAGGGCAGAACAAATGGCACTGAGTTAAAGTGAATTTACTAGCACAGATTTCTAAAAGCAGGTTTAGAACCACAAACCTACAATAGTTCAAACCACAACACAGCCCAAAAACAAATGGACAAACATTCATTTACAATTAGCAGTGATGGGAGGGTCTGGCAGGGAGGAGTGCTACAGCTGTTCACCAAAAGTGTGTCCCCTCTTGTCTCTGGCAGTCCTTCACTGCAAAACTGTGTTCATTTAATAACTCCTGCTTTTGCATCAATGTGCGAAGAGGGAGACACATCACCAAGACGTGGCTTAACCTCCCACCAAGAAACACACTGTGTGAACACACTGTGGTTTGTCTCGTCTGTCAAAAAACACAATACATGAAAGCATAACAGAATCAATTTTGCCAGCAATCAAGAAATAATTTCAAGAAATCAAAATTAAATAATAGGAGTGGTAGAGTGTTATTTCTCTTTAATATCCAGGTTTTATTATTTAGTCTACTCTAGTTTTAAGTAAATCTTTAATCTTTTTTTTTTAAAGTTGTTTTTGTTTGGTAGTGGTAATCATATATTTTTAGAAAAAATAAAAAATTGAAGCTTGCATAGATTTTCCTGTTTATTTTTAGTTATGAAAGTTAGCTATGCTCATTCTCATTGTTCCAATAGGTTACCATGCAGAGTGTTCAGAAGCAGAGCAGTGATAGAAAAGGAGGAACATGAGTGCTAGGCAGCACTTTTGTGTGTTTTTAACCACAAACTGAACAGAAGTCAAAAGCAGCAAAAGAGGAAAAAAAAAAGCTCATACGGTGCGGACACTGATTTGCCGTGGCTGACATACTGGTTTCTACTTTTGTTTTCTTTCTTTTACTCACTGGAATCTCAGTATAATGTATTAATTACATTTTTCTATACATTATATCCCATACAATCTTTTTTAATATGTGTTTGGGTGCAAAAAGAGGGACGGACACCACTCTATAAAGACAATGATGCTTGAAAGATGCGGGTTGGTTGTTGGTGGAAACGTGAGTGGGGTGAGTTATTGTGTGTGTGTGTGTGTGTGTGTGTGTGTTGTTTGTGTGTGTGGTGTGTGGTTGTTGTTGTGTAGTCACCCAGAGGGAAGTGGTCGTGTGTTATTGTATGTTAGTTAGGGACAGGGGGAGTTCCTCTGGATTTATTCTTTTTTCCCTGTGGGAAATATTGTCACCCTGTGAACTGTCAGGTTCCTCCTTAACCATTAAGTGCTTTATCATTGTACATTCATGTTTCTTTTATTAAATAAATAAAGCGGGGAAATTAATTAACCTCTAAACTTGACTTTTCATGTGTTGAGTTTATTCCCTCTGCTCAGTTGTTGCTCTGTGGGAGGAAGTTCTTAAGTGGTGACCTTAGCCAGCCTGAGGTAGAGAGGTGACCTCCTTTCTGCTCCACTTTGGGGACAAAGGTGTCGAGTTCTGCCCAAAGCCTTTAAATTTCTCGCTCAGAGCAGAACCACAATTCCTGTTGAGAGGGTCTCGTACCCTGCTCACTCAGGGAAACATCAGGGAGATAAACAGCCGAGATAGAAAAAGGGGGTGAGAACCCCGATAGGACCAGGGTTTTCTGGCTTTTTCTAGACTGTGCTCCTTTGATACTGTTTTGCTGACCCTTACATTTAATAAGCTTCCAAACTTCAGATCAAAAATGGACCCTTGCAGTCTACAAGACACTAACCACAAACAGATTTTCCCATAACCTACAGAAAAAAAACCAAAAAAACAGGCAGCTCCATTGTTGGGGAGTTTATGGTATTTAAATTTCATTCTGTTTATTATAAACTTATCATATCTTCTTGTTTGCTATTTTCTTATAAGGTTGCTTTATGTAAATATGCTTTTTTTACCTGTTGTTTTATGTGAATGGGGAAACCACGTCCTGGTGACATTTTCTTTACAAACGGAAGTTGTTACGTTACCTGCAGGTGTTTCAAGACTGGCAGAGAACACATATAGGATTACGTGTCTCGTATACGCCCATGTTATATGCGCACATGTCACAGTCATCCTTACGACCATATCTGGTAAGGAAAAAGCAAGGAATTTATGTTGTTTCAATTACATGCTGTAACTGCGTTTGGTGTTGGTTAACCCACGTGATCTTATTGTTGAAAAAGTCCGAATAATAAACCAAGCGCTTCGGCAGGAAAAGCCGTCCTTTAGGACAGATTAACTTCCGCTAAGCCGCGGCCGGGCTGCGTTCAAGGGAACGGATTCTCCTCCTCCTTTGCGCACAAGTTCACACAAGAGTTGTGTGTTTTGTTCTCTGGAGGTTATTTAACTGATCTGAACCTATCATTTTTTTGGTTCCTTCGAGAAGCCGGAGGAGGGACAGTTTGGCTGACTGACGCTTGGAGGAGAGGAACCACCTGCAGATGTCGGCAAGCAGGAATCATTAGTTGGAACCTGAGAGAAAAAATGTTCCTGATGCAAGCGTGCGTTTCGTGGGATTCAGGGGGCGGTGATTAGGGTTCGCTCCTCCAGCGCCGTTCATTACTCTCCCGGACGTCCTGAAACGGGACAACGTAACACCAACACACCATTAAACAAAGGTATGTGAAAGCCGCGCGTTATCAAATTAGGTAGGCTCGCCGAAAGGAGTCCGTTTTAACTAGCAGTTACCGCTGTGGGTTTTAGGTTCGGGGGACGCACAGGTGGGTCTGGCTCCGGGCTTGGAAAACGTAACAACACTCCAGCGGTTTCCGCTATCCTTTCAAACCTCGGCCAGAAATTAAATTTCTGGGGGACCAGTTGAGGTTTATAAGGTTTCTGCCTCGGGCTGGAGAAAAAAAAATTGGGTTCCTCAGTGGTTACCACTTGGCACTCGGGGAGGTGCAGGTCTTTGCTAAGGTTGGGGGGGGGAAGACGGGTACTGTGGTTTTTACTTTTGGTTTAAAAGATAAGTAATTTGGTAAAAACCTCTCGCGGAAACGAGGGTTCCCAAAATTCGGACTTCAGAATTTTAAAATAGGCCTTGAAATACGCGTCACGTGTGTGTGAATGTGAGTGAGCAATCGGCAGAGCGGTGAAAAGCCCCGCCTTTTGACGTGAAAGCAGCAGCGGTGAAGGGATCCCCTACGGGTGCCAATGAAACCTTTACGATCTGTTGAAGTACACAAGTTGACGGTGCGGAATTTTGTTATTAGGTCCCAGGAAGGGGACCACGTGGTTCCGAATCGTGGAACAAAGGCACGGGGAGTAGTAAAAATGGGGGGGAGATTCATGGCCAGCAAAACCGAGTAAGTCTGCCCTCGAGGGGGGATTAATAAATATATTGGAAAGAGATTACTCTCGGGCAGCACAACGTTTTTTGCGATATAAAATGGGAAAGGGAAAAAGTATGGTTTTAGTGGAAACAGTTGGAGTTTAAGGAATGTGAAAGATTTTCGGTGGGAACCTTAAAAAAATAACGGTGGCAACAAAAGAAGGGGAAGAGGAAAAAAGTTTTGAAAAAGGAATAAGACAGTTAATGTAGCAAAAAAACTTGGCTGGAAAACAAGCACAAAAAACGTTCCGCGGGCAGAGAAACAAAAGAGAAACACAAAGAAGGGGAAAACAACTTCCTGGCAATGTGGGCATGCTGCATTTGTTACGGCCAGAAGATTGAGTACGGGGTTTGGGCCTTGTCGGGTGGGCAACCCCCACCTCAACCACCTCCCCCGGCTCAGGCCACCTCTTCAGCGCTTCATAGCATCCTCTCCCGGCAGTTTACAGGGGACAGATGGTAATTTACAGGTTGAGGAGGAGGGGGAGTTTAGTGCAGCAATTAAATTGAAGGGCAGGAAAGGCTGCTCTTTAGAAATTCATGATTTAAGAACACAAACAAACAGGGAAATTGTGGGTTGCCCTGCTGGTACAAGGGATGGTTTACCAGATTTAGAGCCCCCTCATGCTCGTAAATATGGGTTTTGTGGAAAGGGGACATTGCTCGGGAGGCTGAGGAGTTCTGATTGTTCTGTGAACATTCGACCTCTTACGGCCGGCAGTGTAGGTAGTAAACACATTTCCTATGGTGGAGGTTAGCTAATTCCACATAGGGGTTGTTGGTAATGATTAATGGGCACAACACAATTCTTAGTTTTAGACATGGACAAATGTAGAAATGTTAGAAGCAGTTAAAGGTCTTGACATCTCACAAAACGAATGTAAAACTTTGTGGGGCAACAAGAGTGCAGGGTATTACAAGGGGCCGTCGTTCAATTTGAAATGGGGATTGAAAAATGGTTTTGTATTCAGAAAAACCCATTTTTTAATTTTTTTTTTTAACATGATTGGGGGCAGAGTGAGAGGAGATTTCAACTGGGAACGATGCGGGGGGAGTAAAAGTTAGTAACCACTGCCTCATGATTTTCATGTTGCTATACCGGCAGGGATGTCAGGGAGTAGTGCTTGGGAGACTAAGAACACCCACTATTCCACCCCCAAATTATTGACAAAAATCCCTTCAACGCCAAAACCAGAAAGACGGAGAGGGTGTTTGCATTTCAGGGAAAAAGATTAGAGGATGTGTTTAAAGCACACAGTGGGCATACCAGAGGACCCAAGACCCAAATGTCCTTTATCCAAAGACAACTCTAAAAAAACAAGCAATTTTGATGTCTGGTTTTTCCACCCCAAAATATTCTGGATTTCATAACGCAAACATAATGTAACTCAGTGGCCACAGGATACCTCATGAAACTATGGAATTGGGCTCGTCCTTGCAGAAGAGGTGATTTTAAAAGCAAAAAAAAAAGGATTTTAAAAAACCACCGTGCAAGTGTGATAATGCAGGGGAACAGCGCCCAAACTGGATGGATCTGCAACGCAAGTGTTCTATGGGGGGAGTCTGCAAAAGGCCGGCAAAGAGTAAGTTATTTAAATCAGAGGTCGGGCCAGAGCCGGAGAAGAGGCGTGGTTGCGTCAGCTACAGTGTTGTGAAAAAGTGTTTATCCCCCCCTGCTCATTTACTGTGTTTTTTGCATTTGTTTGTCAACTGAAAGTGGGTCGGAACATCAAAACCAATTTAAACAAATAGATCAGCGACAACACAAGGGGGTAAAACACAAAATGCAGTTGTAAAATTGAAGGGTGTTTATCGTAAAAAGGTGAAAAAAAACTCCAAACCATCATGGCCCTCGCTGTGAAAAAAGTGATTGCCCCCTAAAACCTAATAAATGGTTGGGGCCACCTCTTAGCAGCAAAAACAACTGCAAAACCAAGCGTTTGCGGCGATACTTGCAATGGAAGGCTTTTTACAGCGGTTTCTGGAGGGGATTTTTGGGCCACTCATCTTTGCGAATTGTCCTTTAATTCCAGTTCCATTAGAGGGTTTTCCGCAGCATGAACGGACCTCTCTTTTTAAAGGTCATTCCACCAACATTCTCAATAGGATTCAGGTCGGGACTTTTGGGCTTTCTAGGGCCACTCCAATGTCTTCATTTTGTTTTTTCTTTCAAGCCATTTCAGTTGGTGACTTGCTGGTGTGTTTAGGATTCATTCGTCCTGCTGCAGAACCCAAGTACGTTTTTTTTTTAACAGCTTGAGTACACGAAAACAGTATGGTTTTCTTGACATTCTCCCTCAGGATCTCTTGGTTAGACAGCAGAATTCATAGTTCATTTCTCACAGCAAGGCTTCCAGGTCCTGGAACACAGCACAAACAGCCCTGACCCATCAACATTACCACCAACCCATATTTTATGTTGGTATAATGTTCTTTTTCAGGAAATGCAATGTTCCTCTTTACGCAACAGATTGTAAATGGGACACACCACTTCCAAAAGTTCCACTTTGTATCCAATCGCGTCACCAACAAGAAGTTGTCCCAAGTCTTCTTTGGGTTTCTCCATCAACAGGATGGCGTTTTTGTGGAAAAAATGACGATGAGCTTTAATGTTCTTTTTGCTCAGCCAAGTGGTTTTCTTCTTGGAACTCTGCCATGCCAGGCCATTTTTTTGCTGCAGTCTTTTTTGATGGTGGATGACCGGCTGACCTCTAACTGATGCAAGTGGAGGGCCTTGCCTGCAGTTCTTTTGGACGTTGTTGGTGGGGCGTCTTTTTGTGACATCTTTGGATGAGGTCATCGGATGCGGGCCCTTGGGGTAATTCTGGGGCGGACGGCCACTCCTGGGGCAGGTTTCCCACCCATGTTTCCATGTCTTCGCCATTTTGTGGGATATGGCTTTCTCTCACTGTGTGAGTTCGCTGGATTCCCAAAGCTTTTGGAAATGGCTTTTTATAACCCTTTCCAGGACTGATAGGATCTCAATTAATTTTCTTTTTCATGCTCCTGAATTTTTCCTTGATTTTCTCGCATGATTTTGTGTAGCTTTCACGGACATCTTTCTGGTGGAAACCTTACTGGTCAAGGCAGCTCCTATTTAAGTGATTTGTCTGAACTGGAAACAGGTGTGCAAATAATTCAGGGCCTTATGTTGGTAGGGAAGGAAAATTTGAACTCAGGTCTGTGGAACAAAAAACCACAGTTTATTAGTATGTTTTTTTAACAAGGGGGGCGGCAATCACTTTTTCAACAGGGCCATGATGGTTTGGATTTTTTTTCACCTTTACTACTAAAACCACCTGTCCTTACAACTTGCATTTGTGTTTACTTGGTTGTCCTTGGATATTGTTTTAAATTGGTTGATGTCCGAAACACTTAAGTTGTGCAACAAAACATGCAAAAAAAAAAACCAGTGGGAAATGAGGGCAGGGGGGCAAACACTTTTTCACCACCACTGTGTAAAAGACCTGTCCCCAGGGGCGGACGGGGGCTGTTGGGCTTGCTGTGGGAAAAGAGGGGACCACTATCAGACGACTGCAGGGGAAACAGGGGAGGTTTGGGATCCTCCATACAACCAGGTTCACAACCACTCTACATGACTGGTGGAGTTTCATGGATTGACATGAGGGTTACCCGGTGTTGATCTGAAAAAGCTAAGTATTAGCTGCCATCTCCACACCAGGTCAAAAACCTTTCATAACTCTCTTGGAAATGTTAAAAACAACTGAATTTTCTGTTGTGACTCAGGTGGCAGGATTTTAGAAACAGTGGTTGAAAGGGAACACATCCCCCAAAAATTAAAGGAATTCTAAAGAAGAGGAGTTTTTTGTAAAAAAATCAGGCTAATGTGGCAAATAATTAAGTGTCCTTTACCCCCCTTTCAAGCTCCAGTTTTGATAATTTACGTGACCCAGGACGACCAGGGAATAATTATAGTCCAGGCCCTGTGGTGTGAGTTCAGAAAGTGTCCAGTCGAATTGCTTTAGGGGCAGACATGCTTCAAGCTCCTGGGGGAATTGCTATAGTTCCCCCTACAATGGGGGGAATGCCAGGCCTAAGTGGGCTAAAATCAGAGGTTCATGGGTTAGACGAGGGCTTACCTCAGCCTTATACCTACTGGAGGGCCTGGATTTTCCAAAATCAGATCTTGCTCAAACAGGTAGACAGTTATTAATTTAATAGCTTTCTACCTAAAATAAGGGGGGAGTTGTTGCCTAGCCTCTGAAACTATGCACTGCACTCTAGGTAAAACAAAGCAGACAACTCCCCGGGGACCAGACCAAACCTATGCAGAAAAAAGGTTAGGAAGCTGCCGGACTCAAAAAACTGAATTGCCTACTCTCTATGTGTTAAAACGAGAGTATCGTGGTTGTCGTTGTAACTTTGACTCTTGAACCGGGCCCCAAAGTCTGTATTTCATTTAATCCATTTTATCAGTTTACCCTCATGTGTCACTGTCAAAACCTCCTACAAGCTACAATGGGCGGAAGATGTTGGGCAGTCTTCTGGTGCGAACGCTGGTGAAAAAAAACTTACAGGACTTGGAGGCACGTGGGGGGTCACGGTCGGTGGGAATCCTCTGATGGTCCAGGTAACAGAAAATCGAACTGGCAGTGGACCAGGTCATGAACTAAAGTCCATGAAACAACACCCAAAAGAAGCTCTACATCGGCGATTCTATGGTAAAAATAGAAAAGGTTTCCCAGAATTACCAAAAATACTTCTGATCGTTTGTTGGTTCACAAGGGGGAGCAAGTAAGATTTGTAGGATTATTAAGTACCGCCGATGATCCCAGTAACCCAAGTTAATTATTAAACCAAAAAACAATCTGGATTACAGGACCTTCTGTACGTCAAATATCACTTAAACCAGAACCGCACAGCCAGGGATGGATAGGAAACCCAGTTATCAACGGACTGCTGAAGGCCGGATATATGATTGACAAAAAAACTGATGCTCGTTTTGTATACCCTCTTATCTTCCCAGTAAGAAACAAGGTACAGATAAATGGCGTCTAAGTGGGATTTAAGAGCTGTGAATCAAGCTGTACAAACGAGAGCACCCTGTTTTCCAGACCCACATACACTGCTAAATCAGTTGACCCCTGACAAAACAAAATGTTGTTTACGGGTGTGATCCAGTAATGCTTTTTCTCGATTTCCTTTACATGAGGATTCACAGGACTGGTTTGCCTTTTAACCCTACAAGGGAAAAAAAAATTCTGTTACCGCGGTTATATGCCCTCACGGGATTTCAGGGGGATGCCCCAACAATCTTTTCACAATGCTATTTGCAAAAAATTGCATGTCGCAGCGTCAATCGCAAAAAAAACATTCCAAGTATTGGACTTATGTGGATGGAAACATTTCTCATAGGCCTCTAGGGACCACAGAGAGAGCATTGTAGAAACACAGTCTTTAGAAGTGCTACAAACACCTGGGCCAAAAAAAAAAAAAAACCATGGAAAAATTAAAGTCAGTTGGAGGAACACTTGCAGGGGGTGCAAAAAGGGAAGTAAAAAGTAAAGTATTTGGGGACCACATTCTTTTCCACCAGGCAAGGGCGGGAAAGCTTATGGTAGTCTCGGAAAACAGCCATTTTTTTATGGGGGGCAGGCAACCCAAAAACCACAGACAAAAAAGAAAAATAGAAGGAAACAGATGGGTTGGCATTTTTAGGCTTATGCAATTATTGTATAGGCCTGGGTTTCCAAAACTATGACACAAATGACACAACATTCGTTCTCAGTTATACATGATGTGCCCATGGCAATGTCTTGAACTGAAAATTGTAAAAACATGGATCTAGAAGTCTGAACAGGGGCATTAACTGAAAGTTTTAAGCAACTTGTTTTAACTACAGAAAATAATTCTTGCCCTTACAGATTACTTTAAAACCATTTGTTCAAACTGTGATTGTAAAAATGGTTTCATGACTTCAGCTTTGTTGCAACCCTGTGGTGATAAACTGCGACCTAATGCTTATTATTTAAAGTTTCGATGCCGTGTCAAGAGCACTCCCACCTTGTGTGCAAGCGGTATGTGTGCCAGCAGCGCCAATGTCAGTGGAATCTTTTTAGTGAGTTAGCTGTTGTTTCATCCACTGACATTGAAAGTTACCAACACACGGTCTAGTTCTGTTTATTACAAAGTTAAAAAAGATGGACTTTTTCCTTTCACCAGCAGAATTTTAAGGTCTGTATTGTCTTGACTATCTCAGCCGCATATTACAAATTGAGCGCTTTGTGTTCTTTTGTACTTCCTGGACATCCTGCACATTTGCTTCCTACTCCAGGAAGATGGAGAAAACCACATGATTGTTAACAGCTTATAAACGGAGCAAAAATAGTCAACCAAGGGTGAGGAAGGACTTGTTAGATATGACCACTAACAGTAAGGCGGACGTGTGGTTGTATGTAAGATGGGTTTCAAAGCCGGGAAAAAAAATGACAGAGGGTATTTACAGAAACGGGGGTATGCGGTTATGCAGTAAGTAACTGATAAAAAATCATTAAGGCCAGAAAACAAACTCCCATTCATTTTCGCCCCAAGCAGCGGAACTTATAAGCTCTCATAGAAGCCTGCTTACTTTATAAGATAAAGACTGTGACAATTTATACAGATAGGCCAATTATGCCTTTCTAA
>JACBYM010000717.1:16537-33066 GCA_013435755.1 Amphilophus citrinellus
CTCAGTAGTTTAAATGAATATAAGTGACTTTAGCTGCTCGCTCTCTGTCACCGAGGGTGTCACCACAGCAAGCAACTCCATTTTGTTTTTGACGAATGGTTGCATCAAACCAGTGACTGACTGTATAAACCAACACACTGTTGTGAGGGAAGAATAGTGGATACCGAAAGTATAATACCCTGTTTTAGCATAAAGTAAAAACAAATAAAATACCCAAACAACATAAAATCTACGCTGAGAAAACAGAAATGTAATATTGGATACAGTATTTCCGTCCAGTCACAGTCAGTGTTTCTATAATTTGAACTTTTGTTGGATAGTGACAGAACTCCTCCCCACTCGGTTATCTATCGGGCCCCAAGCTGTAATGGAAATGATCAATATTTCCACAATTAGTGCTCACATGAACGTGGCTGCACTTAGGAGAGCTGTGAGAATTATTTTTTACCTATGGTTAATATATATGACCGATATTATTGGAGCGTGAAATTACAGTAGGAAAAATTAATACAACCTATGTGTCCAGACAATTTAACACTAACAAACTTAACAAACTTTGGCTCAAAGTATTGTTCTTTGTGAGGTTTCTTCTTTAGTTTAAACGATTTCTTTAAATTAGCTTCCTGAAGCCGTGAAAGTCTGGACTGAAATGCTTTCACCGAAGTTTATTCTAACTGGCTGTGTATGCTGATCAAAAGAAAACATACAAAAGTGTTTGGATGTTGCTCATGATGGTGAAGATCCTGTTTTCCTGCACAGTTTGTTCGTCCTTTCTCTCGCTGTGTCTGATTCTTAATGACTCTTTCCTCAATTTGCCACCTGTAAGTATGTCAATCCTCACCAGCAGGCACAGTTCATTGGAGGATGAGTTTAGCTGCCCACTTTGGTTTGCAAGATTGAATGGGTTGTGGATCAAATTTAGTTGCGATGTTCATGTTGTCCTCACATGAAATATAAGAACTTCAACAATCAGCAGACTTTTAATTTAGTGCCATCATCTGCTCAGACTTCTAGTTTGACCAAAACTTTCATTCAAACCAAAAAGCAGCAAAACTAATGACACTCCCATCAGCCTCAGTCCTACTTTATGTAGATTTGATCATCATTTTGACTTCACTGATTTTATCACTGTAGACTTTACCATTTAGACTGACTTGGTTATTTTGAACTCCTGTTTCAGTCATTTCATTTTAAAATGATTTGTTGCTGCAGTTTGTTGTCTGCATGCAGCTGCTCTGCTGTTCTCTAGAGTATCTGTCATGTCTGCAGGCTGTCAGGCTGCCTGATCACAGAAGAAGGTTGTAAGTCTCTGGTCTCAGCTTTGAGCTCCAACCCCTCCCATCTGAGAGAGCTGGACCTGAGCTACAACTATCCAGGAGAGGCAGGAGTGAAGCTGCTGGAGCAGCTGAGACTGGAAACTCTCAGGTATGGAGAGGCCTGTTGCAGCCACAGACAGTGTCTGATAGAGGAGGAAGCTGTACTTCACTCTGGCCCTGTCTGATGACTTCATGCTGGATACGAGTGTTATCTGAACAGTCACACATAGAGGAACCTTTTTACTTTGCTTCTATCAGAAAGTCTGCTTGAACAGAAACAGTAGATATCTGTATGGGGGTCTCAAAGGAGAAAATCTCCATCAACAACAATGGAGCAACCAGTTCAAAGTGATCTCTGCAGAGGAACAGTCTCACATTTTTACCCTCTGACCATCAATGGCCTTAAGTTTCATAAATCAATAAATGAGCCTTTCTATTGATTTCCAGTGGCTCATGTTCCTGTTAGGAGAATCTGAAATATTGAGCATCAAAGTCAGTGAGAAAAATCAAAGTGAAGCAGACGAGTATGAGAATCAGAGTGAGTGAAACAGAGCAGGAGAATCCAAAAACAGAAACTAATGAAAAGTGAAGTGACAGATGCTTCCTTTGTAGTTCACTGCAGCTGCCTTTGTTTGTGCACTGCAATAATGATCTGATCATTGATCCACTCTGATCATTAATATTCAGACCAAGTAGCAGCACATCAAGGACAGGAAAACAAAAAGTCAGCAGGTCCCTCTGTGATCATTTCCATGCAGAAAAATACAACAAACCTGTTGCATCTTTTTCCAGAGCTGTTAATTAACAGCTCACAGAGTCACTGATGTTCTCCATTTAGAACAAACACAAAGAGGACACAATCTGAAAATCAGTGTCTAACAGTGTGTGTCTGAGAGTGATGTAATGTCCATGTGTGCATGCTGAAAGAGACTGTGCTGCTCTGACCCCCCTCCTCCTTTCAGGGTGGAGCCTGCTGGAGTCCGATGGCTGATCCCAGGTCTGAGGAAGTGTAAGTGTGTTTTTAATGTGATTGATGAAAACAAAGCAGCACACATTCAACCATCTTCAAACTGTCAGATCACTCATTCACATCTCTGATGTCAGGAGTCATCATCAAAGTGTCAATCAATGAACAGATGATGGATCAATAACTGCAGCTGGATTGTGTTTGTTCTCTCCATCAGATTCCTGTCAACTCACAATCGACACAAACACAGTGAACGGAGAACTCACACTGTCTGACAACAACAGGAAGGTGACACATGTTATGTGGGGGAATGGTCAGTCATATCCTGATCATCCAGAGAGGTTTGAGGACAGGTATCTTCAGCTGCTGTGTAGAGATGGTCTGACTGGTCGCTGTTACTGGGAGGTCGAGTGGAGTGGAGAGGTTCAAATATCAGTGAGTTACAGAAGAATCAACAGGAAAGGAGACAGAGAAGACTGTGAGTTTGGAAGGAATGATCAGTCCTGGAGTCTGAGCTGCTCTGATGATGGTTACTCTGTCTGGCACAACAACAGTGAAACACACATCCCATCATCCTCCTCCTCCTTCTTCACTTTGTTCTCCTCCTCCTCCTCCTCCTCCTCCTCTGTCTCTAACAGAGTAGCAGTGTATGTGGACTGTCCTGCTGGCACTCTGTCCTTCTACAGAGTCTCCTCTGACACTCTGATCCACCTCCACACCTTCAACACCACATTCACTGAACCTCTTTATCCTGGATTTGCAGTCTGGTCTCCTGATTTCTGGTCCTCTGCTTCCTCAGTGTCTCTGTGCTGAGTTGAGTGTAAAGAGTGTCCTCCTGTCAGAGAAACTCTGACTGTTGAACAGATAGTTCAGTCTGTACATGTCTGTCTCTTTCACTCACAAACACGTTTTCAGATTCATGGATTCAATCAGTTGCTGTTTGAAACTGTTCTCAATGATTCCTTGTAAACTTCTTCCTCTTCAGTCCTTTAAAGATGGAAGCTGCCATTATTCCAGGATCCACATGTTGTTTTTCTGTCTTTTTCCACTCAAAGCTTCACAGTGAATATCAGAATGTTGTGTTTCTCTGAAGCTCAGTTCAGCTCAGATGATTCAGTTCATGTCAGCTGCAGTTCGTTTGCTGCAGATGAGACAAACTGTGATATCAGAGAGGAATCACTGAGCTGCACTGACCCAAAACATCAATTTACAAACTGCTCAGAGACATTCACACATTATTGTCCAATGAACACAAGTTTGGTGAGCAGCCAGAGTTCATCCTGACATTTATTTTACTGCTGTTAGAATGATGAAATCACAACTAGACTTTAACTTGTCTGTGGTGGCATTTGGACAATTAAATGATCCTTTAGAAACTAGATAGAAATTTCATTATTTGCCAACATTGATTTTTCTGTGGTTCAGACTCCAATGAAAAGACAAAAGTCTGTAAATCATTCATTCATTGATCCAAATGATTAAATATCTGCGTTGTTCTATAAAGCCGAGAGAAGAGCTTCTGTTATTTGTACCACTCAGTTGGTCATGTGATCCAGCTGTGCAGCACATCACTGACATCACTTCCTCATTTGGTGTTTTCAGCTCCTCCATCCTCACATCTCTCTCTCACATCCTTTAAGGTGACCGAGGTCCATGTAAGGTCAGTGATGAGATAGAGGCAAGTTATTAAACACATGAGGAAATCAGCAATAAGAGTGGAGCTGCAACAAGAGCAAAGTGAATACAGGGCAGAACAAATGGCACTGAGTTAAAGTGAATTTACTAGCACAGATTTCTAAAAGCAGGTTTAGAACCACAAACCTACAATAGTTCAAACAACAACACAGCCAAACTGACACATTCATACAATTAGCAGTGAGGGAGGCGTCTGCAGGGAGGAGTGCTACCAGCTGTTCACCAAGTGTGTCTCTGCAGTCCTCACTGCAAACTGTGTCCTTATAACTCCTGCTTTGCATCAATGTGGAGAGGAGACCTCACCAAGAGTGGCTAACCTCCCAACAAGAAACACTGTGTGAAACACTGTTGGTTTGTCTGTCAAAAAACACAATACATGAAAGCATAACAGACATCCACATTTTGCAAAGCAATCAAGAAATAATTCAGAAGCAATAATAGAGTGTAGAAGTGTTATTTCTCTTTAATATCAGTATAATCTTAGTTTTAAGTAATCCTTTAATCTTTTTAAAGTTTGTTTTTGTTTGTAGTGGTAATCATATTTTAGAAAATAAATGAAGCTTTCATAGATTTTTCTGTTTATTTTTTTAGTATGAAGTAGCTATGCTCATTACTCATTGTTCCAATAATGTGACCATGCAGAGCTGTTGCAGTGATAGAAAAGGAGGAGACATGAGTGCTGCAGCACTTTGTGTGTTTTTAACCACAAACTGAACAAGAAGTCAAAAGCAGCAGAAAGAGGAACAAAAAAAAAAAGCTCATGCCGTGCTGACATACTGGTTTCTACTTTTGTTTTTTCTTTCTTTTAATCACTGGAATCAGTATTAATGTATTAATTACATTTTTATATACATATATCCCATAAAATCTTTTTACATATGTGTTGATGCAAAAAGAGGAGGACACCACTCTATAAAGACAACTGATGCTGAAGGTGGGGGTGGTAGTTGTGGAACGTGAGTGGGGAGTATTGTGTGTGTGTGTGTGTGTGTGTGTGTGTGTGTGTGTGTGTGTGTGTGTGTGTGTGTGGTAGTCATCCAGAGAAGTGTGTTAGTTAGGACAGGAGTTCCTCTGGATTTATTCTTTTTCCCTGTTGGAATATTGTACCTGTGACTGTCAGGTCTCCTTAACATTAAGTGCTTTATCATTGTAATCATGTTTTCTTTTATTAATAAATAAAAGCGGAATTAACTCTAAATGACTTTTCTTCATGTGTTGAGTTATTCCCTTTGTGGGAGGAAGTGTCTTAAAGTGGTGACCTTAGCGAGCCTGGAAGGAGAGAGGTGACCTTTCTGCTCCACTTTGGGGACAAAGGTGATAGAATATTTAAGCTCTGGGCAGAACCTCTATCTCAGAGAGCAGAACCACAGTTCCTGGTGAGAGGGTCATCGTACCCTGCTCACTCAGGAAGGAACATCAGGGAGATAAACAGCCTGAGAACCTGATAGGACCAGGGTCTGGATTTTTTCTAGACTTGGTGCTCCTTGATACTGTTTTGCTGAACCCTTACATTTAATCAGCTTCAAACTTCAGATCAAAAATGACCCTGCAGTCTACAGACACTAACCACAAACAGATTCATAACCACAGAAACCAAAAAACAGGGCAGCTCATGTTGGAGTTATGGTATAAATTCCATTCTGTTTATTATAACTTATCATATCTTCTGTTTGTATATTTTCTATAAGTTGTTTTATGTACATATGATACTGTTGTTTTTATGTTGAAATGGGAACACGTGGTGACATTTCTTACAAAGGAAGTTGTAGTTACCTGCAGGCTGTTTCAAGACTGCAGAGAACACATATAGGATACGTGTCTCGTATACGCCATGTTATATGCGCACATGTCACAGTATGCTTACGACTATATATGGTAAGGAAAAAGCCAAGAATGTTGTTTATTACATGCTGTAAACTGCGTTTGGTGTAACCCACGTGATCTTATTGTGAAAGTCCGAATAAAAGCGCTGCACAGGAAGCCGTCCTTTAGGACAGATAACTTCCGCTCAGCCGCGAGCTGAGTTCAAGGAACGGATCTCTCCTCCTTGCGCAAGTTCAAAAGAGTTGTGTATTTGTTCTCTGAGTTATTAAAATGATCTGAACCTATAATTTTTTAATCCTTCGAGAGCCGGATCGGGACAGTTTGCTGACTGACGCTGGAGGAGAGGAACACCGCAGACTGTCGGCAGCCAGGATCATTAGTTGACCTGAGAGAAGTCCTGAAGCGTGAGTTCGTGATCAGGCCGGTGATTAGGTTCGCTCCTCCAGCGCCGTTCATTACTCTCCCGGAGTCCGAGGGAACGTAACACCAACAGTAACAAAGGTATGTGAAAGCCGCGCGTTATAAATTAGGTAGATTCGCCGAAAGGAATTTGTTTTACTAGCAGTTACCGCTGTGGTCTTAGGTTCGGGGACGCACAGGTCTGCTCGGGCTGGAAAACGTAAAAAACTCCAGCGGTTACCGCTATACTTTCAAACCTAGGCCCAGAAATTAATTTCTGGACCAGTGAGGTATAGGTCTGCTCGGGCTGGAGAAAATTGGTTATCCTCAGTGGTTACCACTGCACTCGGGAGGTGCAGGTCTGCTAAGGCTGGGAAGACGGTACTGTGGTTTTACTTTTGTTAAAAAGATAAAGTAAATTGGTAACTCTCGCCGGAAAGAGAGGTTTCCCAAATTCGGACTTTAGAAATTTAAAATAGGCCTTGAAAATACGCGTACGTGTGTGTGAATGTGAGTGAATGAGAGCGTGAAAGCCGCCTTTTGACGTGAAAGCAGCAGCGTGAAGGGATACCCTACGGGTGCCAATGAACTTTACGATCTGTTGAAGTACACAGTGACGGGCGGATTTGTTATTAGGTCCCAGAAGGACACGTGGTCCGATCGGGACAAAGCACGGGGAGTAAAATGGGGATTATGGACAGCAAACCGAGTAAGTCTGCCCTAGAGGGGGATTTAAAATATATGGAGAGATACTCTCCGGGCAGCACAACGTTTTGCGATAAATGGAAGAAAAAGTATGGTTTTAGTGGAAAGTTGGAGTTAAGGGAATGTGAAGATTTGGTGGGAAACTTAAAAATAAGTGTGGCAACAAAAGAAGGGAAGAGGAAAGTTGAAAAAGAAAGACAGTTAATGGTAGCAAAAACGTGGCTGGAACAAGCACAAAAAAGGGCCGCGGGCAGAGAACAAAAGAAGGGAAAACAAACTTCCTGCAATGT
Organism: Amphilophus citrinellus; assembly: GCA_013435755.1. Taxonomy (NCBI): domain Eukaryota; kingdom Metazoa; phylum Chordata; class Actinopteri; order Cichliformes; family Cichlidae; genus Amphilophus; species Amphilophus citrinellus. Next base: position 23,734 of record JACBYM010000717.1, read on the forward strand.
GCATGCTGCATTGTTAAGGCCAGAAGATGAGACGGTTAGGCCTTGTAGGGTGCAACCCCCACCTCAACCACCTCCCCCAGCTCAGCCACCTCTTTCAGCTCAAGCATCTCTCCCGCAGTTACAGGGGGCAGTTGGTGGTTCACAGGTTGAGGAGGAGGGGGATTTAGTGCAGCAATTAAATTTAATGGCAGGAAGGATGGTCCTTAGAAGTCATGATAAGAACAAACAAACAGGGAATGTGGTTGCCCTGGTACAAGGAGGTTATCCAGATTTAGAGCCCCTCCTGTGTAAATATGGTGTGAAGCATTGCTCGGGGGCTGAGAGTTCTGATTGTTCTGTGAGACATTCAGACTCTTTACGGCCGGCAGTAAACACATTTCCTATGGTGGAGGTAGCTAATCCACATAGGGGTGTTGGTAATGATAATGCACAAACAATCTTAGTTTTTAGACCGTGGACAAATGTAGAAATGTTAGAAGCAGTTAAAGGTCTGACATCTCATAAAACTAATGTAAACTTGTGGGCAACAGAGGTTGCAGGGTTACAAGCCTCGTTCAATTTGAATGGGGATGAAATGGTTTCTGTATTCAGAAACCATTTTAAACATGATTGGGGAAGAGTGAGAGGAGATTTCACTGGGAAAGATGCGGGGGGAGTAACACTGCCTCATGATTCAGTTGCTCTACGGCAGGGAATTCAGGGAGTAGTGCTGCGGACTAGAAACACACTAATTCCACCCCCAAATTATGACAAAATCCATCACTGCAAACAGAAAGACGGAGAGGGTGTTTTTGAATTCAGGGAAAGATTAGAGGAAGTGTTTAAAGCACACAGTGGCATACCAGAGGACCAAGACCCAAATGGTCCTTATCAAAGACAACTAAAACAAGCATTGATGTCTGGTTTCCACCCAAAATATTCTGATTTCATACGCAAACATAATGTAAATCATGCCACAGGAAACCTCATGGAAACTATGAATTGGGCTCGTCATGCAGAAGAGGTGATAAAATCAAAAAAGGATAAAAAACCAGTGCAAGTTTTTTATAATCATGACAGCCAAATGGATGACTCTGCAACTCAAGTGTTTATGGTGGGAGATCAAAGGCCTCAAAGAGTAGAATTTAAATCAGGAGGTAGAGGCAGAGGCCGGAGAAGAGGCCGTGGTCAGTATACAGTGGTGTGAAAAAGTGTTTACCCCCTGCCTCATTTACTGTTTTTTTGCATGTTTGTCACACTTAAGTGTTTCGGAACATCAAACCAATTTAAACAATAGTCAAGGACAACACAAGTAAACACAAAATGCAAGTTGTAAATGAAGGTGTTTATTAGTAAAGGTGAAAAAAAATCCAAACCATCATGGCCCTGTGTGAAAAAGTGATTGCCCCCCTAAACCTAATAACTGGTTGGGCCACCCTTAGCAGCAACAACTGCAACCAAGCGTTTGCGATAACTTGCAATGAGGCTTTTACAGCGTTCTGGAGGAATTTTGGCCCACTCATCTTTGCAGAATTGTCCTAATTCAGTTACATTAGAGGGTTTTCGAGCATGAACGGCCTTTTTAAGGTCATACCACAACATCTCAATAGGATTCAGGTCAGGACTTTGGCTAGGCCACTCCAAAGTCTTCATTTTGTTTTTCTTCAGCCATTCAGTGGTGGACTTGCTGGTGTGTTTAGGATCATTGTCCTGCTGCAGAACCCAAGTACGTTTAAGCTTGAGTACACGAACAGATGGTCTGACATTCTCCCTCAGGATCTCTTGGTAGACAGCAGAATTCATAGTTCCATTTATCACAGCAAGTCTTCCAGGTCCTGACACAGCAAAACAGCCCCAGACCATCACATTACCACCACCATATTTTACTGTTGGTATAATGTTCTTTTTCAGAAATGCAATGTTCCTTTTACGCCAGATGTAATGGGACACACACCTTCCAAAGAGTTCCACTTTTGTCTCATCGGTCCACAGAATGTTGTCCCAAAAGTCTTGGGGATCATCAAGATGCGTTTTGGAAAAATTGAGATGAGCTTTAATGTTCTTTTTGCTCAGCAGTGGTTTTCTTCTTGGAACTCTGCCATGCAGGCCATTTTTGCTCAGTCTTTTTCTGATGGTGGATGAACGCTGACCTTAACTGAGGCAAGTGAGGCCTGCAGTTCTTTGGACGTTGTTGTGGGGTCTTTTGTGACCTCTTGGATGAGTCATCGCTGCGCCCTTGGGGTAATTCTGGGCGGCCGGCCACTCCTGGGCAGGTTCACCACTGTTCCATGTCTTCGCCATTTGTGGATAATGGCTCTCACTGTGGTTCGCTGGATTCCCAAAGCTTTGGAAATGGCTTTATAACCCTTTCCAGACTGATAGATCTCAATTAATTTCTTTTTCAATTGCTCCTGAATTTCTTTGGATCTCGGCATGATGTGTAGCTTTCAAGGATCTTCTGGTGGACCTTACTGTGTCAGGCAGCTCCTATTTAAGTGATGTCTTGACTGGGAACAGGTGTGGCAATAATCAGGCCTATGTGTGGCTAGGGAAATTGAACTCAGGTGTGAAAAACCACAGTTATAGTATGTTTTAACAAGGGGGGCAATCACTTTTTCACACAGGGCCATGATGGTTTGGATTTTTTTTCACCTTTACTAATAAACACCTTCATTTACAACTTGCATTTTGTGTTTACTTGTGTTGTCCTTGACTATTGTTTAAATTGGTTTGATGTTCCGAAACACTTAAGTGTGACAAACATGCAAAAAAACAGGAAATGAGGCAGGGGGCAAACACTTTTTCACACCACTGTAACAGACCTGTCCCCAGGGGAGACGGCTGTTGGCTGTGTGGAAAAGAGGGACACATATCCAGAGACTGCAGGAACAGGAGGTTTAGGGATCCTCCATACAACCCAGGTTACAACAGCTCTACATGACTAGGTGGAGTTTCAGATGACATTGAGGTTACCAGTGTTGATCTGAAGCTAATATTAGCTGCAATCTCCACACCAGGTCAAAAACCTTTAATAACTCTCTTGGTAAATGGTAAAACAACTGAATTTCTGTGTGACTCAGGTGCAGATAGAACAGTGGTGAAGGAACACATCCCAAAATTAAAAGAATCTAAGAAGAGAGTTTTTGTAAAATCAGCTAATGGGCAATTAAGTGCCTTACCCCTTTCAGCTCCAGTGATAATTAGTGACCCAGAGACAGGAATTTACAGTCAGGGCCCTGTGGTGTTGAGTTCAGAGTGTCCAGTGAATTTGCTAGGGCGAGACATGCTTCAAGCTCTGGGAATTGCTATAGTTCCCACTCCAATGGGAATGCAGGCTACAGTGGTAAATCAGGTTCATGAGGTAGAAGAGCTACCTCAGACTTATTACTACTGGAGCCTGGATTTTCCAAAATCAGATCTTGCTCAAACAGGTAGACAGTTATTAAATTTAATAGCTTCTTACCTAAAATCAGGGAGTGATTTGCAGCCTCCTGAAACTATGCACTGCACTCTCAGGTACAAGCAGACTCCAGGACCAGACCAAACCTATGCAGAAAAGGTTAGGAAGCTGCAGACTCAAAAACTGAATTTGCATACTCTCTATGTGATAAAACGAGAGTATAGTGGTGTCGTTGTAACTTTGACTCCTGAAGCCCAAAGTCTGTATTCCTTTAATCCATTTTTATCAGTACCTCATGTGTCACTGTCAAAACCTCCTACAGCTAAATGGGAAGATGTGGGCCAGCTTCTGTGCGACGCTGAAAAACTTACAGACTGGAGGCACGTGGGTCAAGGTCGGTGGGAATCCTCTGATGGTCAGGTACAGAAAATCGAACTGCAGTGGACAGTCATGACTAAAGTCCATGAACACACAAATAGCTCTACATCAGCCTGATCTATGGTAAACATAGAAAGTTTCCCAGAATTACAAATACTTCCTGATAGTTTGTGGTCAAAGGGAGCAGTAGATGTAGGATTATTAAGTACCGCCGACCCAGTAATTATTAAACCAAAATCTGATTACAGACCTTATGTACGTCAATATCCACTTAAACCAGACGCACAGGCAGGGATAGAACCAGTTATCACGGAGATGCTGAAGGCAGGCATATTGATTGAAAAACCTGATGCTCGTTGTAATACCCCTATATTCCCAGTAAGGAAACAAGGAACAGATAAATGGCATCTAGTGCAGGATTTAAGAGCTGTGAATCAAGCTGTACAAACTAGAGCACCCTGTGTTCCAGACCCACATACACTGCTAAATCAGTTGACCCCTGACAAAAAATGGTTTACGGTTGTGGATCTCAGTAATGCTTTTTTCTCGATTCCTTTACATGAGGATTCACAGGACTGGTTTGCCTTTACCTACAAGGGAAAAAAATTCTGTTACACGCGTATGGCTCAAGGATTTACGGATAGCCCCACAATCTTTTCACAAGCTATTGCAAATTGCATGTCGCAGCTGTCAATAGCAAAACATTCCCAAGTATTGACTTATGTGGATGACATTCTCATAGCATCAGACACAGAGGAGCATTGTAGAACACAGTCATTAGAAGTGCTACAACACCTGGCAAAAACAGGAAATAAAGTCAGTTTGGAGAAACTGCAGTGGGTGCAAAGGGAAGTAAAGTATTTGGGACACATTCTTTCACAGCAAGGGCGAAAGCTTCTGGAGTCTCGGAAAACAGCCATCATGCAGGCACCCAAACCACAGACAAAGAAACAGATGTTGGCATTTTTAGGCTTATGCAATTATTGTAGAGCCTGGGTTCCAAACTATGCACAAATGACACAACCATTGTTATCAGTTATACATGATGTGCCCATGGCAATGTCTGAAAATGTAAAATGGACTCTAGAAGCTGAACAGGCATTTACTGAAGTTAAGCAAGCTTTAACTACAGAAATAATTCTGCCCTTACCAGATTACTTTAAACCATTTGTTCAAACTGTAGATTGTAAAAATGGTTTTATGACGTCAGCCTTGTTGCAACCCTTTGGTGACAAACTGCGACCTATTGCTTACTATTCTAAACGTTTAGATGCAGTGTCAAGAGCACTCCCACCTTGTGTGCAAGCGGTATGTGCAGCAGCAATGTCAGTGGAATCTTCTAGTGAGTTAGTGTTGTTTCATCCACTGACATTGAAAGTACCACACACGGTCTCAGTTCTGTTATTACAAAGTAAGATGACTTTCCTTTCACCAGCAAGACATTTAAGTTGTATTGCTCTGCTACTATCTCAGCCGCATATTACAATTGAGCGCTGTACTTCCTTGAATCCTGCTACATTGCTTCCTACTCCAGAAGATGGAGAACCACATGATTGTAAAGCTATAACAGAGCAAAATAGTAAACCAAGGGAGGACTTGTTAGATATGCCACTAACAGAAGGCGACGTGGTGTATGTAGATGGGTCAAGCAGGAAAAATGACAGAGGTATTACAGAAACGGGGTATGCAGTAGTAACTGATAAACAAATCATTAAGGCAGAACAACTACCATCTCATTTTTCCGCCCAAGCAGCGGAACTTATAGCTCTCATAGAAGCCTGCTTACTTTATAAGGATAAGACTGTGACAATTTATACAGATAGCCAATATGCATTTTCAACAGTGCATCTTTTTGCAGCCCAGTGGGCAAGAAGGGGAATGCAGACGTCTACAGGTCAGCCAGTGAAACATGCTACATTATTAAAACAGTTGCTCTTAGCCATTATGAAACCCAAAAACATAGCTATTTGTAAATGTGCAGCCCACACTGCGGGCAAAGATCCTGTCACCTTAGGAAATGCCTTTGCAGATAAGATAGCTAAGGAAGCGGCACAGGGCCTTTATGGCCACAGCGACATATACTTACATATACAAGAGCCAATAAGCCAGGAGGTTTTACAGGACATGCAAACACAAGCCCCGAAAGCAGAAATAGAGCAGTGGCTTAGGGATGGTGCGACACTGAAGGATAACGTTTATCATATTAATGATAAACCGGTACTCCCTAAAGCCCTGTTCAAAACTGCAGCTTTATTGAGTCATGGGCCTTGCCATGTCTCAACAGGAGGGATGGTACAGACAATAAGTAAATACTTTTATGCAAAAGGCTTTAATAACTATTCAAAAAATTTTTGTAGAGCATGTTTAACTTGCTGTAAAAATAATCCACAGGGTAATCTGAGACCAAGAAGGGGTAGATTTCCAACACCTTGTTATCCTTTTCAGTTCCTTCACATGGATTTCATAGAACTGAATCAATGTAGGACTTACAAGTACTGTTTAGTACTTGTAGATCCTTTTACACAATGGGTTGAAATTATTCCATCGGCAAAAGCGGATGCACTGACGGTTGCAAAAGCCTTATGTAAGACCATAATTCCTAATTATGGCGTTCCAGAGAAGCTGTGGAGTGATAATGGACCACACTTTGTAAATGAGATAGTTTCTAAGGTGTCTCAAAATTTAGGCATTGAACTGAAGAACCATTGTGCATACCACCCGCAGAGTGCAGGGCTAGTGGAAAGAACAAATGGGACGATAAAAAATAGGTTGAGGAAAAGCATGGCAGAAACGGGAAGACCTTGGGTGGACTGTATAGACCTAGTGAAAATGTACATGCGCATAACACCATCAGAATTAGGACTTACTCCGTATGAAATATTATATGGCAGACCATTCAGGCTGCCTGTATATACGGAGGAAGAAAAGGCAGAAGAGAGCTGTGATTTGAGTGACTGGATGAGGAAATTTTTACAAAGTAAACAAGTAACTGATGCTAATAAACTGCCAGAAGCATCTTCTCTCTCTCCACAGGTGCCACTGATACAGCCAGGAGACTGGGTGCTGGTCAAGGTCATCAAACGGAAGTGCTGGTCGAACCCGAGGTGGGATGGTCCATATCAAGTTCTACTGACCACACCAACAGCAGTGAAAATCGCTGAAAGATCTACGTGGATTCATCTGAGTCACTGCAAGAGGTTGGAGCCAATTACTTCGGAGTAAAGGTGGAAGTCTGGTTACAAAGGGGGAAATTCCTTATAGTTGTTTTTTCATCTCAACCCAGTGAAGAAAACAACTGATCCCTACTCCTTTAGAATGACGTCCTTCTGCAGCTTCATAATTATTCTCAGCCTGAGCACACTGCTAGTTTTAGGAGGAACATCTTCATTAAATTACACCCAGTACCCACATGAATATGCAACCAATGAATGGTGGCAGTTAATGAACGTCACAGCTCATGTTAATAATTGGACAAATTGTTATGTGTGTGCACATATGCTAGTGGCAGGACACAATACTGGACTGAGGCCTTACAATGTTAGCTGGGAGCACTCATGGTGTCTCTATGGGTTGGCTACACATCCAGGGAGAAGAGCTAAATGGAGTGAAGCAAATTTTACCACAATTCTTAATGTGAAGGGGATAAGTTCTCCCATTAATAGAAATTGTTCTATGTTAACAGATTTGCTCACATGGCCTCAGCTAGCCAACCCTCTTCCTGAGGTGCCAATGTTGACTCATTTGCCAGAGAAAGCTTTTCCAGCATGTGTTATAGCAAATGGAACCATCAAGGTGGGTAGATTACCAGCCACTCTCTGTAATGCTACCTATTCCTACTGTCCACCAACAGATGAGAGACAATGTCTGACCTGCCTCAAAAATATTGCTTGTTATAATAATCTAACTGTACGGAGGAAGGAATGTCAGTCTGACCTGGCCTACAGAATACAGATGGACACTGGGGAGCTGAGTCAGTGCTCACGAGTAGCGCCAGGACCCAAGGGAACAAGAGTGTTAGCGGATTGGTATTTCATCTGTGGTCACAAAGCTTACGTGTCCCTTCCCCCAGATTGAGGAGGCCTGTGTAGTATTGCATATGTGTCAGATCATGTCTTTTTCATGCAGTACCAGGCCAGTCATCCACATCACAAGACGAAGCGACAGGTTGGAGAGTGGCTCACGAGCCATTCAGAAGTTCCAGAGGAGCTCCGGATCTGGGGAGTCGGAGCGAAGATTGCCCAGTCTATCTTTCCAGGAATTGGACTGGGATTTGTGCGTGACCAAGTGGAAATAAATTGTTATGCACTCTTACGTCTGGTAAATACAACCATAGCTCTAGGACAAGGAACTTTAAAAGAGTTAAGTTCACTCAGAGCAATGGTGATGCAAAATAGGATAGTATTAGATCTTTTGACAGCTTCCCAGGGTGGCGTGTGTAAGATTATTGGTAAGACATGTTGTACTTACATCCCAGATGAAGATAATGCTGGTGGAGCCATAAGGGAGGCACTCGACAGACTGACTGAATTACAGAAATATGTACAACAGCACACTCAGGGAAACCAGAGTGATTGGTTTTCCTGGCTAAATGCAGGAACTTGATGGCAGGTATTGTTGAAATGCCTGACTCCTGTTTTGTGTGTGTTAGTGTTGATTTGTGTGTTTACAATGTGCATTCTGCCCTGCATCAGGTCCATGATAACAAAGGTTTTTACAGGTTATGTTGTGTCATATTTGCAGCTTCAGATGGTCGACCAAGACGCTGAAATGCCTGAAGACATTTTGTAAATATGTATATATTTGGCAATGAATGAAACCCACACTGAAAATGTGCAAGCAAGTGGTGTGGCGTGGAAAAAGATGCCAGTGAAGTTATGATAAACAGGGGGAAAATGTTGGAGTTATGGTATAAATTCCATTCTGTTTGTTATAACTTATCATATCTTCTGTTTGTATATTTTCTATAAGTTGTTTTATGTACATATGATACTGTTGTTTTTATGTTGAAATGGGAACACGTGGTGACATTTCTTACAAAGGAAGTTGTAGTTACCTGCAGGCTGTTTCAAGACTGCAGAGAACACATATAGGATACGTGTCTCGTATACGCCATGTTATATGCGCACATGTCACAGTATGCTTACTACCATATATGGTAAGGAAAAAGCCAAGAATGTTGTTTATTACATGCTGTAAACTGCGTTTGGTGTAACCCACGTGAGCTTATTGTGAAAGTCCGAATAAAAACGCTGCACAGGAAGCGGTCCTTTAGGACAGATAACTTCCGCTCAGCCGCGAGCTGAGTTCAAGGAACGGATCTCTCCTCCTTGCGCAAGTTCAAAAGAGTTGTGTGTTTGTTCTCTGAGTTATTAAAATGATCTGAACCTATCACTCAGCTGAATAGAAACACTTGTTCACATATTAAAATATGCAATCAAGCTCAAACACAATGAAACAGGCCTGAACAGCACAGCAGCAGGACAGAGATATAAAAAGGAGAAACAGTGATTATCTGGGCTCCACCCTACTATAATCCCACACTACACACTTAATGCTGTGATCCTGCTCACCACCAT
>JACBYM010000718.1:0-28772 GCA_013435755.1 Amphilophus citrinellus
ATTTTGTGTTACCTGTAACGGTGTTAAGACTGAGTCTCCCTTTATATTGAAAGACACGTTCGGTTCTTGTCTTCCCTTTGCGATAAGTGGCAATCCAAGTGTTGGTAAATACTGACCACTCAGTTTTAATGAATTCCATGATGGGTCGGCTCCCGAGGGCAGTGTGATGGTTTCTTCAAGGTATCCAAAGATTTCTTCAGGTAGTTTAGCTTGTACTGTTGAGAGAGAGAAAAAAAAAAATCAACAAGACTAATACACAGTAAACTAACTGGTGATGAGAAACAGGCGGGGAAAACTGCACTGATTGCAGGAATCATACACATGAGCGAAAACAATCAGGGACAGCAGAGAAGACATGAAGTAGAAACAACAACCAGACACATGAGAAAATCAGCTACCAAAATAAAATAGGAAATAATGCAAAAGACAAGTGACTAACACAAAGACATGAAGATTAACATTGAACACAGTAACAGAAGTGGGTAAACACACAAGGGACTAATACACTGACAAGAGAGAGGGAGCCAAAGACATGGAAACACTGGGAAAACACTCAAAACACAGTTTCCCATTATCCCTCTCCACACCCACTTAGATAAAAAAAAAAGTCAAACACAAACATTCACATTGAAAAGTGGTGGGTTTTGTCTAAATATTTAATCAATTTCAAAAAGGAAAAAAATGTCACAGGAACTCAAAATAATGAAGTAAGGAGAGCAACTATAAAACTTTGAGCTTACAATATTCTGTTTACTTTGAGCATACGACTTTACACGTGCATTTGCCAGCACACAAACAGACACACACACAAAAGATTGCTGGTTACGTTTGTCAACTGAAAACACATCTTTTAAAAAAAATATACACAAATCACAAAATCCCCCCAAAATTCAGCAATCTTTATTCAGATATCAGCAAGAAGAATTTGAAGTCACACTTACCAAGGAGGAAAACCCTGAGAAACAGCACCACACTGTGTGTGAAGAAACAGTTCAGGCAATGAAGGTGGCCCACATCCATCTCTTTGGGAAGAGGAACAGATTGTGTTTCCATTTCTGGTCTATGAACGAGTATATTGACCAGCTAGCATAAAAAAGCGATTGCCTGATGTACAGGCAGCTTTTTCAACATTTGAAAATGCCCAGAGTCTGATTGTATCCCCTCACTGTTCTATAGCAATTCAAATTTCAATGTCTCCCAGGTGTGACCACACACCTGCAATATTCCATAGACATATTCCACAATCAGCCTTTGATAATCTTTATAAACTCTATGAAATATCAGCGACATGAATTAAACATGTCTACAAAATCAGGACACTTGCTAATACTTATAGGTTTAGTAACAGTGTAATCATGATGCTTGTCCATAATTTATTTCAACAGGAAAAGGAGAAAAGTTCCCTTATTTACACAAAGAACACAAAAACATATTTGCTTGAATGAATGAAAAAAAAATCACGCATTTAACATTTCAGAAGATGACTTAAATAATTATATTACATAGTTTAACATTGTGCATTATGCATCATGTGAAAGGAGGTGCAATATGATTTAAAATTTTAAAATTCAAGTTTTGGTATCAAGATCCTTTTTTTTTCTTTGTTCAGTATTTGTAGAGCTGCTGCTCTAAAAAGTTCTTTGTATGCTGGAAATTTGCCTTTCTTCTGGTGAAACACTGAGCTTGAGAGAGATGAGTTTCCCCTCTTGTTTTCCTCTTTTTTTTTTCAGATAGAGATACCATGATGTACAATCTTCTGGCTTTCTTGGGTCATAAAATGTATACCTTTGTCATGTGTAGGGTGCTTCAGAGGGGTGTGGTGAGGTGCTGAAGCCTATCCCAGCTGCTACACAAGAAGAGGCAACCTGGACAGGTTACTAGGATTAAAATTGAAAGACAGACAACAATTCACAATCACATTCACACTTATTGCCAAAGCAGAGCCACCAATTAGCCTAACGTGGATGAGTTTGGACTGTGGGAGGAATACCCAGAAATAACCCTCATAGCACAGCAGAGTCTCTACTCAGAAAGACCCCAGTAAGCCAATGGATTCAAATCCAGAGCTGTCTTGCTGTGAAATGACAATGCTGGACCACTGAACCACTGTGCTGCTCACCTAAAAAAAAAAAAAAGAAAGAGAAGAATAAGATACAAATTGTTTTTAGGTAAAAAGTCTGATGCCAAACTTCTGTTTTTCAAAGAGCCCTCATTTTCTGTTATTCAAAACTCAATGACCATTTTTTACAGACCAGAGTGGGCCTTAAATTACTAAATTTATGTTATTAATACTAATGCTTCTATTTATTACAAGGGTGCACAACAGCATCTATAAAAGAAAATACCCAGAGTCTCATTATTATTTTTTGCTGTGGAATTGTGAAGACCAGTAGCTATCCATCTACTTGAACACCACAATACAAAAGTGTAATTAAATAAATATTCGATTATCATTATAGACAGAGTGAGCTCCACTGACTTATTTCAGTGGAGGGAGTCCAACACACACACACACACACACACACACACACACACACACACACACACACACACACAGAAATAAGTAAATAGAGCCTAAAAGCTGGGTTTGAACCATCGTCCAAAATAGCTACCTGCTGAGACTGCAGCCTCACAACATGAGGAGCCACTGACGCCATGCTGTGCTGACGAAAAGAAACATTTTAAACATTATTTTTCTACAGATCATCACTTTCTGCCTTTAAGGAAACTAGACATGCAGTCTTCCTTCAAAAGATCAGCACACATAGGATGATAAACGTCCCTGTAAACAGCGGAACTCCGACCTCAGCTCCCACAAAGCTACAAACTAGCAGGAAAGTAGAAGTTCAAGAAACACACGCGTTCATAAAAAGCTGCTTGTCAAAACCCCCAGCACTGACTGACTGAGTGACAGACCAAACTACCACCAAAGGCAGAACTGACGTTACTCAGGACGACGCAGCGCATCTCACTGTCAGGTGAAAATTTGCAGGCTAAAAATACAATAAAATATTTTATAAGGTTCACTACACTTGCACTGCTGCTCCATTTTAAGGCAGCGATCAACTGCAAACGCTTTAAACCTGCCACTGCACGGTTCATGTTCACACACCTGAGAGAATGAAATCGCATCAGCCGTCAGTTAGATCATGATGTCATTTTCTGAAATAAAAAGCACTTGCTTACAAAAACCTATTAAACAAATAGAACCAGGACTACATCACATTTCCTTGTTAAAGTTTTGACCAGTTCAATTTTCAGAGTGCTACTCTGCCCCCAACACCCCCTTCCTTCCGCCTTTAAGTCGCGTCTAACGGTTTCAAATAAATTACTAGGATAAACGTGGGCTAAACAAATCTAGCTCCTTACCTGCGTGAACTGATGAAAGCCGAAGTGCGTTTGAGTTAGTTTGCATAACAATAATGCCAACATGTTACAGTCTGTTGAGTAGGGCGTCTATGTCAGACATGGACTGTAAAATAAGGGTGGACGGGATGTGTGTAGCTATTTTTCACGTGGGTGGGGTGTCAGCTTCACTCAGCTGATGTGTGTATATAAACTTGATTAGTAACATTAAGAAAGGTGTCCACTGGGAAGTTATCACAGAACACACAGGCATGAGTGCAGTCAGAGGTGATGTCTTTTCTTGTCTTGTTTTAAACAGTTACGTCTTTAATCTTGCCAAACTTTACTGCGCTTTTAGTGGGGAATGCTGAATCTGCGGATGCATCACCTGCAACACTTCGGGATGGGAGTTTCACCAACAGGCTCTCACCGATAAACTGCGCCAACAATCAAAGTGCACCTCAGAAAATAGCGAAGGACGTCAGCTGTCAGTGGTGAGAAGGACGAAAGCAGGTGGACTTCGGTACTGCAGAGAGGCCGTTCTGGTGGGGGGAGTTGAACGCTTACGTCCTTCAAAATTATTCCTGCATCGGCCTTTTCTGACCTCAGAAAATCTCCGACTGACATGTTTCCTCAATCATTCAAGGAAAACGAAAATCTAAAACGGATTCTTGACCGACTAACACGCAACGGATGTGACAGCGCAGGGGCGGCAGGAGGCATATGTGGTTGCATAGGGTCCTCTGACTACCAGGGGGCCCCCAAGCTCACCTAAATTTTCATGAAACTTTTTTTTTAAGCATGCCAACAGAAATAAGAAATTATTACAGTACTCCAGAATTAATACAATTGTAGCAGTACTAATAATACTAATAATGATTAATGAGTAGACTGCTTGCTGACTGACTTTGTTGAGTCAGCGTGCATTCAGGGTAGTTTGGGCAGGGATGCACATAGGCAGTGCTCCAGGTGACCTGATGGTCCGTCAGTTACCATCATTGAGACTACAGACTCAAATGTCACAGAAACGACCTCTCCCTCTCAGAGAGGAGGAAAATGAGAAGATTAGAAGAAGAAAAAAGCAAGAAGACAAAGGTTTCCATCAGCAGTTAACAATAGGTTTAGTTGGTAATGAAGGAACCTGAAAACCAGCCTATCCCCCCAGGTTCCGGCGTGTTCGTTTATTAAACAGAAATTAGACAATAGAACAGAATAAGGAGTCCAAATATTAAATTTAATGAAGCCATGTCAAACAGTTTACAGATTAATCTGGGTCAGAACTGCATACCATACTCGTGTGAGATGGCATGAAGTACTGGCCCTTTCTCATTCAACTTACAGTTCTCATATAGTCAGCTCATATCAGTCTTGATTACATCATTTACAAAACAGAATGTGGAAAACAGAGAAATTCAACAACAGGGTGACCTCGCAGTCTCCGTTTCTATCATTGTTTAGTCTTCATCAGTGTGGCTCATTGTCCAAAGTTCATGATGACACAGAACATTATAAGCTTCTGTATTTTAATCAGTTAAGTTATTTTCCAGACAAATTTCTCAGGGAAGTAAATGTATCTAAGATATATATGTGGCATAATATTCCTTCAGTAACCAGCTCCAAGCCAGTGTATTGAATGGTCTTTATCATGTTGCTAGATCTCTATCAAGAAAGTACAACCTGTCAGCCTGTATCACCACCCTCAGTGTGTTTCTAGTTAATATACATTTTGCTTGGCTCTTATGGTCATGGTCCTGGGTTTATGACCCAGCGTTTTTGGTTTTTGGAATTACATTTTTCCATTGTTTAATGTTACTGTTTGATCCCTAGTTTATTGTGTTTTTTCCAGTTTTGAACTTTTGTCTTTTTCTGGTCATTCCAGGTTGTTTGTTTGTTTTGCTTTGTTTTTCTGTTTGCTTGTTTGTGTTTTATCTTCGGGTTAGTTCTGTTCTTGGCCAGTTTCAGTTCTCAGGTTTCCTCTGTTCCAAGTCTGTTACTTCAGTTCTCAACACACACAGACACAAGCTATTTTCTGCTCCCAGATTACCTCGTGCTTATATATTTATATATTGTCTTTATTTCCTGTGTTGGGTGCTATTTTCTTGGGGGTGCTATGACTTTTCCAGGGGGAGCTATAGCACCCCTAATAGCCCCCCCCCCCCCCCCCCCCCCCCGGCGCCAGATTTGGTCTGTATTTCCTGTGTATCCTACTTGCCACACAGCCACACACCTAATTCTGACACTTGTATGTCAGGACTATTAAATATTTCCAAGGTTCAGTGGACATACCAGCTGAGGATATCTTGGCTTTTATTCATGCATTCATGTTTAGACATAACTGTGGATTTGTTTAGTCACTGTTCCTGTGGTGGCAAGCATTTTGTTGTTTTCACATTGTGGTCAGGTTGCATGGATAGACTAGTGGACATCACTTTTATGCCTCATTGTGTTCTTTAGGATATACTGCTACACAAACAACACAAACACTTTTTGTGGTATAACAGTGTAATAACATCTTTATGGCAACTTCTTGTAGCACTGTGGCCCAATTGCTGACCTCCTGTATTCAATATTATTCCATTGATGCTCAGCAATTCTGTGTGCTGAATAATTACTATTTATATATTACAAATGGCTTATTTACTTGTCTGTATTTAGGTGCATTTGCATAATTATGTAAAAATACCCATCTTTTGGATGAAAAGAGCATGTCCAAAATTTCCAAAAGCAGATCAAAGACCCTAAATCACACATTTCCTTATCACATTTTTCCTAAAAAAGTCTATGTCCACTAGATTGGATATGCCATGCATTGATACTTGTCCCACCCATCTCAATGACATGGACATGACATGGTTTTACAATGTGAGTCATACTGAAATACATTGTTTTTCAGTGGGCTTATGTACATGGGGCTGAAACAGCAATGCATCCCCAAAAAATCATTTTCAGCATCAACCCTTCAGCATTAGTAACGGTTAGGTTCAGGTGACAATGAAGTGGAATGGGGGGGGCCCAAATCAAATGGCCTAGGGCCCCTACAAGGCCTTGGGCTGGCGCTGTGACAATGGGTCTTTTGTGTTGTACAGCGCTTATTTTCTTTGAAATGCAGAAAAGCTCTTATAAGAAGAGCTGTTTGGTTCTGTATTTGTACATACTGTAAAGAGAAGAATGAATGATGAATGAATGAATGAATGCAAATGAATGAATGAATGAATGAATGAAGGTTTTATTGCCATGTGGGTGAACAAGTTCACACATTGGAAATTGCAGTTTACAGACACACATCCAAGAATACACAAACACAACACACATGGGGGGGGTATGTGTCCTGAGGTCATGCAGCCGACTTGCAGCGCTACCTTTAGCAGGAAAAGAAAACAACACATCATGGGGTAGTTAGGTTAAAAAAAAAGTCACCTGGTACAGTGCTCATTTTGAGCACTGTACCAGGGTCCAAAAAAACCACCTTAGCAAAGCATTTGCACATGTAAAGCTAGGACAGCGGCGGTAGGTGAGGTCAGGTCATGAGGGGATGCAGACGGAGACGAGAGGGTGGGGGCATTGTGGAGCCAGATGCCAGCTCCTAGCCAAAACAGTTCGCTGATAGTGATGGAATTTCATCAGCGGCCGTGGTACATCAGACCCAGCTTCACAAATCACAACGCGGAGTAGGGGGAAGAGCAGCCACACACAGAGCCCTGGAGAGATATGGTTGCCAGCCCAAGGCCGGCGGAGGAGCCGAATTACTGATAACAGATGTTGTTTTGGAACAGGCTGCTTGTTTTTCCAACATCCTTCAGTCTCACTGGGAAACCATTCAATAATCCAATGTTCCAAATTCGTTGATTGCCGTCCTCACTGTGCAGAACCGAACTGTATCTCCAGATCTAACCCCTCTCGCCTGCGAGCACGTTAACTTTACGGCTCAGGTCCACCAGGCTTTGAGTCTGAGTTTGTACGGCTCTGCTCAGCCCATCCACCTGGGTCGGCAGCCTCTGCAGATGTCGAACCGCCGCCCAGATTTTCTTAATTTCCCGGTAAAGCAGGTGTCCACCGAGCCCAAACAGAAAAGATACCGCTACCAAAAAGCCGAATATATAGGCGTCTTCCACGTCTTCCACTTCAAGGGCTGAGAAGCACACAGGTCTCCACAAGCTCCAAGAGTCGATGACGTATCCAACCGGGTCTGTTCCACTCGGACACGCAGGCTCCCCTTTCCCCGATCTCATAGTGGAGAAAGCAAAGGAAGTGAACTTTGGGGGAATGAAAGGGCAAAAAATAAAACTGAAATGGACTAGATTTGGATTAAGTCTGCTCAAAGTTTGGTGTGTGCTGAAGTTTTGCAGTATTTGAAAGTTAATAAGCTAATATATTTTGTGATGGTGCTTTTGTGTAAGTTTGGGTTCATTCAGTTGGCAGAACAATAAGTATTTATTTATTTGCTTCCTCAGTGTTGGTTTGAGGTGTGGGAGAAAGCTTGACAACATCAAATGTCAGGAGAGAGACCTGGCACCTGATCAAACCCTCCCAGTACTGATCACACGTGTCTTCTTTTCACCCATGGTTCTCTTTGTGTCTTGCCTTCATGCCCAAATGCATACAAATCTTAATTACTGAACTTTCACATAAGCTATATTAAAGCTTATGTGATGAATGATTAGAGGCTGAGAAAAACAATGGCTGCTAGTTTGAATTATTAAATGTCAACTCACATGTATATAAAAGTGATCATATCAGCATATCAATCCAACTCACAAAGATGCACTGAAAGCACTAACACAATTGTATTTGATGTCCAATAAGCAGAGTACTGAAGGCCAAAGGATAGGTTATTTTTCCAAACCTATAATATTAAGGGAGTAAGTCTTTTCTGAAGGCTTACTACCACCATAAATCCACCACAAGTTATTTTGGTACAATTTTATTTAGTTCAGGGTTACGAGTTTCATTCACATCCATCATGCAAGTACAAATGAACCCTTTATGAAAATAGAACAAGTCTGCCAGATCATATCTTTACATATATACATGCTGTAGTACATTCTTGTGAAATATTCCAACTTATTATATCTCAATAGAATCTTCATAACACTAATTTGAATAATATGTATGGAAGAAATCCACAGTAACTACAGGAAGTAGCTAAAAAGTGCACTAACACACAAAGAAATTGAAAATCATTTTTTGTATTTACATACTTAGACACAGAAATGCCATAGCTGTACTTAACAACTTGTTTGTTTGAGTTGCGGAGCAGAGAGCTCACTGCGCTCCCAGTCAGAGGGGCAGAGACACTCACTGTGTCATACCATATTAGCACACCCCAGCAGCCCCAATGACTGCAGGCCCATAGCACTCACCTCTGTGGTGATGAAATGTTTTGAGAGACTCATCAAGACGTTCATCACCTCCTCACTGCCCACCATCCTCATCCCACTACAGTTTGCATACCAGCCAGACAGATCCACAGACAACGCCATACCCTTCCTCCTCCTCCTTTCCCATGTGGACACTGGTAAGCAGAACTATGTGAGAGTGCTGTTTGTAGATTACAGCTCAGCATTTAACACTATAGTCCCCTCCAGGCTGGTCTCTAAGCTGCTGGACCTCAGCCTGGGCCAATCCCTGTGCAGGTGTGTTCACAGCTTTCTGACCAGCAGACCACAGGTTTCATGAGTGGGTCACCTCACCTCATCCTCCCTCACCCTCAACACTGGATCCCCCCCCCCAGGGTTGTGTGCTCAGCCCTCTGCTGCACACATGGTACTCCATGACTGCGAGGCCACATCAGAGTCCAACGTCATCATAAAGTTTGCTGACGACACAGCTGTTGTGGGAATGATCTCCCACAATTAAGAAACAGCCTACAGGAGGGAGGTGTCCTGCCAGGAGATCCACCTTCTGCTTAACATCAACAAAACTAAATAACTGATTGTGGATTTCAGCAGGACGCAGCAGAGGGACTACCATCCACTTCTCATCAGTGGTGCTGAGGTGGAAAGAGTGGGCACTTTCAAATACCTGGGAGTGACCATCTCACAGGACGTGTCCATGCTTTGTGGCTGTGTTTCTGCTCCTGTTGTGCTCCTAGTGTTTCAAGTTAGTTTTCCCAGTTCAGGGTTTTCTTTTTAATCACTTGCCTTGTTTGTTTGTTTTGGTTTCAGCCACAGTAAAGGATTATTTTTGTTGCTTTATGACTGCCTGCTCCTACGACCTGCATTTGTGTCCTCACCTCCACACATGCCACACAGCCCACATGCACTGTGACACTCCATCTTATCGTAAAGACCTCATAGTACCGTATCACCTCAGTAGAGCACTTTGCTCTCAGACTGCTGGCTTGCTCGTGGTTCCTAGGATACTTTTAAGAGTGGAATGGGAGGCAGAGCCTTCAGCTTTCAGGCCCCCCAGCTCCCATTTTGGATTCAGGAAAAAGACACCCTCTCTGTTTTTAAGATTAGGCTTGAAATTTACCTTTATGATCAAGTTTGTAGTTAGGGCTGCATCACGTGACCCTCAATCATCCCTTAGTTATGCTGCAATGAGCCTGGGATGGTTTAATGCTGAAAAATATATTCCTATACCATTTTGCAAATGCTTTGTATTGTATCCAATCTGTCTAGCCAGCAAAAAAATGGAGTAGATCCGTGTACGAAATGATCACCTTTACTTAGCAGAAAAACAACGGTCACATCGGTACATCTCCATTACGCAACAACAACAAAACACAGTGCATTCTGGGACATGAAATGCATCTTGGGTAATGTAGTTATAACTTCTGCTCAAACTAAGTTCAAACTGCAGCGTTAAATTAGGAACATACATTAACAAATCCTTTAACTGCTAACTGTTCACTCGTGTAAATAAATGAAATATAATATGAAATCCTCAGTTGACTATAGTCGGTATCATATGGGAATATTACCTTACTGCCTTTCAAAGTCCAACTAAACAAAGTTGCAACACTTTGTGTTCTCTTTGTATGTCTTTCTTCTGCAGGGTGTGAAATTTAGTCATCTCCTCCATTTCCTCATGTTGTGCTAAATATGTACCAGTCAACAATTCAATGTGTGAACAGATTATGATGATAACACTGTTGAATTTTATGCTGTGACAGCAACATAACTATCAAGCCAACAATTAGACATGAAATAAAACCTGAATCCTCCTGTCGTTTTAAAACCATTCTCCATTCCTACGTTACTGTTTATCGTTATTGTGTTGACAGAGATCACAAACTCAAGCATTTGTTTCTTCAGGAGGAAGTGAAGGTCAATATAACTGCAGTTATGAGAGCTTTTTTTGAAACAGGAAAGGCAAGAAAGATGGGCCGTGGTGAGAAAGGCGTTTCAAAGAAAGCAAATGAGCTCATGCTGATAAGAGATGCAGCTGTGTTTCACCCACAGTTGTTTTCTGCCCTGCTCGTATACTTCTGAGCATCAAGGTGGAAATATTTGTCAGAAGTACACAGACACAGTTTCAGTGCTGGATGTGAGGATGGGACATGCTTTCTTCTGTGTGTTGGGGTTATTTTGTGAGTACACTGAATATTTACATTGTGTCACTTTCTTTGAGAACAGATAATTTGGTATTTCATCAATTTCGTTGAGAGCTGGGGATCCCGCTTTTGTTAGTGCAGGTTACCTGGTGCATGCTTATCTTTGTAGTGACATAGTTTATTAAACACAATGCTGCCATCAGTAAAACACCAGCAGGTTTTAATTGCATTTGTTTATTCAAATTTGAACAATTTACATCAATTTTATAACATTTGATAAAGTATTAATTTTTGTTTCAGTGCTGAACACGCACCTCTCTTGTGGAGCCGATAAAGGTGATTGCACACTTTCTGTTTTTTTACTGTTTCATTGCTCCAGATAGATCTATAACACACGAGTACCATCAGTCACATCTAGGCATTTCTTTAACACAAATAAATGTGTGTTGTGCTAATGACATTTTTCAACTCATCTTTAATACTTGAGCAGTTTCTTTGGAAATGCATGACAACAAGGAACGTAAAACTGGCATAGTTACCAAAGAGTGAGTGAAGAAACTGACAAAACGTAGTGTTGCTTAAGGGGATACAAATGACATGAACTAGTGAAGAAATATCCAAGTACTTAGGAGGAACCACTGAGTAATATTGCATCATCAGTTTGGTTGTGTGGGCAAGTATTCATTGCCTAGTTTTGAATGATTTTAGTAACTTTCATCTAGTTTTTAGTAATAATTATGAACAAAGTATTTGCTAGCAGTTTTTCTTCCACAGTTATTCGTCTTTTCTGTTTGGTTTCAGCTGCTAGACTAAAAATTAAGCCAAGCTGGTCTACTTTCTTCATTGGAGAGCGTGTCACTCTAAAATGCGACATAAAAGAGCCAAATGTGAAGGACTGGATTTACACATTCTACAGAAATGCTGTACAACTTGGTTCCCAGAGAAACAAAAAGTCCTGGACACTTAATGTAATGAACATGTCTACAGATACATACCATTGCACTGGCCATCACGAAGGTATTACAAAAGCCAGTAACAACATCACTCTCACTGTAATGGGTAAGTCAAAAATATGCAATAGAAACAGAACTTACCAGACTGTAATTAATATACTCATTTATGTTAATGTCTTATAACATACAAAAGAAATACAAAGCTATACAACGCAGGCCACTAATGCTTACAAGTATAAAATTCCTACATTACAGTGCTGAACACGAGTATCCATGATGATGGTGCATTATCTGATTGAGTGTTTTGAAAGTAAAATAAAGCAAATCCAGGATATAACTATTATACAGGATGGCTACATTAGAGAATATGTTTATTCCGACAGATAAACCCAAACCTGTTCTCAGAGCGTCTTCATTATGGCTGAGTCCTGGAGCCTCAGTGACTCTGAACTGCGGTGTTAAAAACTGGTCTGCAGAATGGAGGTTCTTCTGGTTTCAGGTTCTTTTCAGAAATTCAAGCAACTACAAGTATGAGCTGCTACCTGGTGACAGCAATGGAACGGCACAAGATTCCTTCATTGTTCATGGACAGAAGCGTACAGCAGGATATGCATGTAGAGCTGGAAGAGGAGAGCCGGTGAATTACACTCGGTACAGCAAACCTGTATTTGTTTGGTCTGGGGGTAGGTGTGATGAATGTAATATTACCATAATGCATAACAATCAATAAAACAGTTTCTGTTAACACAGTTATTTCAAGAAGTATTTATTTCCCTAATTTCATAATCTCTTGTTGCTTGTTTTGACCCCACATTGCATGATGTTTCTAAGATCCTCATTCAGCATCTGCAACAATCAAAGTGTTTCCTGACCGAGTGCAGCACTTCTCTGATGAGTCTGTCTCACTGCGCTGTGAGGGAAACGCTTCTGAGTGGAGAGTTCAGAGGGTTACTGAAGCAGAGCACCTTGGAAACTGTTCCTCCTGGGGAACAATGAATGGATCCACCTGTGTGATCAGAAATGTTACCAATAAACCAGCCGTGTACTGGTGTGAGTCTAAACTGGGTCAGTTCAGCAACGCTGTCAACATCACTTTTCAAAGTAAGTGTTTTACGTCTTTCCCATCTTCATTCTGATGTTGTTGCATTTATTCTATTTAGGTATTGAGTACTTCTCTCTAAAGTCCTCCACATCCTTTTTCTCAATAAGTAGTTACACATTTTCGTCAGATTAGAGTTATTCAAAAATTGCATTGTTTGTATATAAATGATAAATGTATTGACTTTAGCAATGGCTTTAGTTCTCATTTCTCCCTCATTGTGCTGTCAGTCAGCACAGTTGAGACTTGTTCACCACAAACTGTCACACCTGTCTGCCACTTTATATATGTTTATATTAGGGGTGGAACGCGTTAATTTCGATTAATTAATTACGGGGAAAATAACGAATTAAAAATTTTAACGCATTTTAACGCACTTTGCACCGTGGAACGTTTCTCAGTGCACGAGTTCCCGGCATACAGATTATATCGACGCACAATGTCCAAATTCAGGGGCCGCATCCTGCGAAGGATCCGGCCCACGTACTTCGCAGCACATGAAGAGCGCAAAGGCCGGAAGTGAGCGGCTAGCTTTCATATCAGCGTCACCTGCCCTCACCTCTGTGTAGCTCATGTCGCCTAGCAACCGTGAGTGTGAAGCACAGCTGTGTAAAAGCAGCTGGTTAAACGAAGAACGAACTTTTTCTCCTTTTTGTGGTTTAATTTAAGTCTTTAATTCAAAATAAGCTGTTAAAACAAGCATGACACATTTCAACATCAAGGAATACAGCTGAGAGAATGATTAATTTCCAAATATATTAAGTGAGACATTAATGTTGAATAAAACTATCCAGTTATGATGCTTAACTTTAATTTCAGGAGTTTGCTTATCACAGGAGCACTTCCACCCTTCATTAGTCTGTGTAGTAAACAAAATTTTGAAATTTACGCTTATGTATATTGATTCATTCATTAACCAAACTAAAATTAATATTTATCATGTTAAATATTTAAATGTGATTAAAATGTGATTAATTTCGATAAATTAATTACAAAGCTCCTAATTAATTCGATTAATTTTTTTAATCGAGTCCCACCCCTAGTTTATATACATGTACTATCTCTTTGTTTAACTGAGTCGATGAAAAAAAAATACACTGACTTTTACAGAAATGAATATTATCCTTGTGAGCCCGGTCCACCCAGTTACTGAGGGAGAAGCTGTTACTCTCAGCTGCAAACTGAGGAACCCAGTTTTAAATTCCCATGTGCTTTTCTTTCGAAATGATAATCTCATCAACAATGACACCAGCTGGGAGCTGAATATCACTGCGGTGTCAAAGTCACATGAAGGCTTTTACAAGTGTGAGTGCTCAGGACAAAAGTCACCACAGAGCTGGGTGTCAGTAAAGGGTGAGTATATTTAAAACACTTCTTTTTGCAACAGCCTTTGTTCCAATTGTGTTGTCTTTTATGTGATTATGGATTTTTTTTAATGTTATTATATTGATGGTAGTGATCTTGCATACCTTGTGAAAACAAGTGCTCAACATAAAACTTTTTTTTGATTGTAACAGTATCCAGGCCTGTAAAGTCTCCATTTACTGTGCCGCTCATTATTGGATTTGTTTGTGGGATTTTACTGATTATAATCTCACCCGTGGTTTACCAGCGAGTCAAAGGGTGAGACCTTTTCACTTGATTAAAATGTGAGTCTGACTTCAGTTTGCAATGCATCAACTTCTTTTATATAAATTCTGCATTCATCTTTAAAAGCAGTGCATGGTTATTAGAGATGTCTTATTACTAATCATATTATTGTTTCCAATATGTTTAACCTTTTCTTTTTACATTCTCATTATACTACATTTTAGGAGAACACAGGGCAAGCAAACTGGTTTCATGTCTGTGGATCCTGTAGTTAACCAGAATGAGTGTCAGCTAGACATGCTCTTCTCTCAAATCCACGGTCAGTTTTTAGAGTAACAAAGTCAAAAGTCACAGGTTCAAATCTTTTATGAGATCATCATTTTTTCAGGTTTTCTTAAATTCTGTCAAGACTACTATAAAAATAGCTTCTGCTCATTGTTTCTGTGCAATTAGATTTACTGTGTATTTAATAAATAAATATAAAAATTGAACCACTACAATCTGACTGCTATATTATTTTCTTTAAACTGTGTAAACACATTTGTGTGTTTGTTTGTGTGTAAACACATTTGTTTAAATAGATTCCACTGACATCACTATCATTACTCTGTCTGAAAATTCACGGGTCTCTTTTAGATGACAGTCTGCTGTATTCTCTGGTAATGCCCCACAGCAAAGATGGAACACAGAATATTGAAGGTATTTAAAACCAGCACTCAAGACAGTTTTTATTTTTCTGTTCATGTTTTTTAAAATAGCACAAATGAAATCTTTTTTTGTAATTTCTGTAATGTTAATAAATGTCATTTGGAACATCAGATGAGCATTTCAAATGATGCTGTTTCTCATTCACAGGTAAACCATCTCAGGCAGCAGTGGAAGAAACTATCTATTCTGAGGTCAGAATATAGGGAGCACAAAAAAAATGAATGGATCGAAGAAAATTTTGGTTAGTGAATCGTGTCAATGTAAAATTCTTTTAGGTGCCTGGAGTGGTGTTAAAGTGGACTCTTTAATGGTGTATACTGTTGGAAAATGCCTTTCTTGTTTATATTTTGAGAACTAATTATTAAATTGTCTCAGCTTGTATTAAACATTTTACGAATGAGTATGAGGGCCGCATTGAGGAAAAAAATTAAATTGTGCATTTCGAGAAAAAAGTCTAAATGTGGAGATTAAAGTTGTTGTTTCATGTTAAACAACTGCCACACCACGTCTGCTATACCCTCTCCAAACTGTCTTGTATTGATGAGTTAGTGAAAATATACTTTAGAATCAGTTTTAGTAACAAGGAAATTATTTCTTTTTTAATATATAAACACATCGTAGTGATAAGTATGAGGATGTTAAAGTGATGGTGCAGAAAGCTGCATCTGCTCAGAAGGAAAAAAACACAAACTGGCACTGGACAGATGGAAGGATATGGATGGTTGCACCTTTGTGCAGCACAGAGGGGATGTGTCACAAAACACAATAAGACTGCTGATCAAGTTGTTTCATCTACCCAAAGCATTTTGTAGAGGGTATAGCAGCCATGTCACGAAACAATGTGACGACTTTAATCTCAAAATATTATTTCAACTTTTTTTCTCAAAATGCAGAATTTAAGTTTTTTTTTTTTTCCTCGATGTGGCCCTAATGCTCTCTCCTAACATTCAGTTTAAATAGCTCTTGTTGATTTCAAACATCCGTTTGATGTTTGATGCTGTTGATCTGGACTGAGCGAACTGACTGCTGTGTCTTCATTGCTCCTGAACATTACCTGTATTTGCAGGTTAGTACTTTGTAAAAATACTACTACTACATCTGTATGCTAAGTTTGTAAGGGTTCATAACTTTAGCTGTAGCCATTTGGGGACTCGCAGTAGCTTCAGGCAGCAGGTTCATGGTAACTACTGTGGATCTTATGCCCCTGAGTGTTGTCATTTGGGGGGGTTCACTGTAGCTTTATTTGCTTTGCATCATGAATAGTTGTACTCCTTACACTTTACTGTTTTGTGTAAAGTTTTCTATACGAAGCTATTTTAGTGCCTTAAGTTTGGAGGAGTACAAAGCTGTGTACTTGAATGTTATTGAGCTTTAAATGTAGAAGAGCTTATGAATGTTTCATGTTACACAAGAGTACATCTTATCTTCAGAGTTCTGCTAATAATGTGTGTTTAATTTGCTCAGTTTCACTATCCAGAACAGGTACATTTGTCCACTGTAATTTCAAAGAGCTGGTCTTTTTGAAGTATATTTGAATATTGCTATTAGATGCACTGTAGACGTGTGGTAGCTTTTAATCTCTTAATCAACTTTGCACTTTTACTCTGTGTGCACTGGAAGATGGTATCAAGTACACATAAAATGGTGGAATGTTGGTAAATGAACATGTGAATGTAAGAGCACTGGGACTGAAAGAGAGTAATGCACACATGAGTGTTATTAATGTTTGTTTAAAGTAAAATAAGAGATGCAATCTGGGAGGTGAACCGAGTGCACTGTGTCTTCATTGCGCCTGAAAATTATCTGCATTTGCAGGGATTTCATCTTTGTTATTGTGGCACCATCCCTGGGGCTCGTAATATGAGGGTCATTCTACAACAGGGGAACATGATGTTGTTGGAAACTGAAATAGTCTCATAGCAAATTGGTTCTCTTGGTAAACACAATGCTATTCAGGTCCCGGCCTCATTTGAAATTGTCTGCCATCAGTGTCTACTTTTTGTTGCAGTTAGGTATCTCTAACTTGCACAAGCCCACTGTGATCCTGCAGCCATCCTGGATATTCAGCGGTGAGACAGTCACTGTCAGATGTGAGATTCAGGGAGGTGGAGGAACTCAGTGGACGTATGAATGGAGTCCAGCCAAATTAAACACACCTCCAACATCCAATGAATACAGAATCAGCAGAGCTGCTGAGTCTGACAGTGGAGGATACAGATGCCAGGGCAGAGGGGACTATTTGTTAACAGGGTGGAGTGATACCATCACACTGATGCTATCAGGAACTGTGTTAGGAATAAAGGGATGCTACATTGTTTGAAAATAAAAATTATCAAGCTATGGAGGACTGAATTCAAAAACACCCCAAAAATCAACATGAAAAAAATAAAATGATGTGGTAGGCTACTCCGTTTTGCTGAAATTTCATTGCAGGAACTCAAAGTGGTACTCAGTAGTTCGTATGGCTCTCATGTACTAGTATACATGCTTGACAACATCAGCACATGCTCCTAAAGAGATGACAGATTGTGTTCTGTGGGATCTCCACTAGGGTCTGGATCAGGGTGTCACTAAGGTAATTTTGCAGGGGTCTGTCAGTGTCCTATTCCTCCTTGCATAAAGGGGCAGATACCTGTCAAGGCACCGGTGTGTGGCAGGCAGTGTTTGGACCCCAATGCAGGACTCAGAAACAGATCGTGGACAATCTACAGCTTTATTGCTGGAGTGTATTCAAAAAATAATAACAAACTAAAAACAAAAAATACACTACACAAGAACAACACAGCATAAGGGAGAATGCGACAAAGAACAGGAGGATGCAGACACTAAACACACAAGAGTTATGTAGAAATTTAAAAAAATATGAGCTGCTGCTTAAACCTTTTAGGTTTCTGCGTGTTCATTTATCGAACAGGAATGACACAAAACAATGGAATAAGGAGTCCAATTATTAAATTTAATTAGCCATTTGTCACAGTTTACAGATTAATCTGGGTCAGAACGACACGCCATGCCCAGTATGTTACTGGATATGGTATGAAGTGCTCACACACTCTTCTTCAGCACACAGTTTCATATAGTCACAGCTTATCAATCTTGGTTACATCATTATACAAAACAGAATGTGGAAAACAGAGAATTTCAACAGCTGGGTGTTCAGATGACCTCGGAGTCTCCATTTCTACCACTGTGTAGTCTCCATCAGTGGCTGACCGTTCCCCAGTGAGTTCCCGATGACACCAAACATTATGAACTTCTGTATCAATTATGTTTTCCAGTCTAAGACAAAGTTTCTCAGGGAAATAAATGTACATATGGTAAGTGCAAACATATACCATGAGTGTACACCTAAATAACCCATAAGGCAAAAGTGCTAGGTCTGAGACCCAGGACCCTGACAGATACCAATCCTGTTGGTGGGTTAAGGACTTTCTACAGCCCAGCTCCCCTAGAGCTTCTGCCTGTCTCTTGTAATCTCCTCCCTGCTTTTGAGACTGCTCTGGGAGACACAGCAAACCTTCTGGAGGACTCTAGAGGAGTTTAACTGTGCAGCCTCTCTGGAGTGATGTTGACTTTTTGAAATGTAATGTCATGCAAAACTGGAAATTTGATGATACAAAAAACCTCTTTGTTTTCTGTCTGTCATGCTTACATGTGTGTAAAATTGTAGTTCTACTGTCTGTTCTGCTATCCGTCTTTTTATCAGCTGAAGCTGAAGGAGCTCATGATTTCTGGCTGAGCCTGTGCTTTGAGCCACAAGTCTTCTGTTCAGCAGATCTTTTATGTTCTCAGCAGACTTCACAGAGCAGAGAGGCAACAAGGAGTTCAAAGAGCACAGTGGGAAGTTCATCAGCAGCTGTTTTCATGATTCTTGATTTATGATGTGCTCATTCAGTCCTCCTGTGTTCACTTCGTTGGCTCCCCGATGTTTACTAGAAAATTTGAAGTTATTTATTACGAATATTTATCTCACAAAGACTTCGGATGGTTGTTTAAGGTCGGCTCTTGTCATTCTCCACATTTCTCCAGAAGACACACCTCTCAAATATAATGACTGGGCTGTGTTTAAAGCTGGTAGCCAACAGAGGGCGCAATTTAATCATTAATTATTCCAACAAATTCATCTGCTTGGCTGGGTGTCATTTATGTCAATTTTATCTGACAAATATTTTGGACTGGGCCGCAACCGCGCCGTTCAAATGCGCCAAAGCGGAAGTATGAGACAGAAGCGGACAACAAACGCTGGAGGAAAGTCTGTGCAGTCAAGACATTTGGAGCGGCAGCCGGTAAGAGGAACAGCATGTAGATCCTCTGATAGTTAATGGACTTTATAGAAACAGCTGTTCGAGTTTAGTGTCTGTTTGCCGGCAAATAACACTGCGGTCAGGTGAGCCCTCACTTGCGAAGTTACGGTCAAGCCAGCAGTACGTACAATTTTGTTGCGCTTTTTTCTAGATATTACGGGTGCCGAGCGAGAAACACATCAGAAATCTCCTTTTCCTGCAATTATTGATCATTTTACCAGTAGAAGTTTTGCTATATTGCCAATTATAGCTAATTATAATTCTTCTTTACCTCTGGTGACTTACATCTCGGAACTGTACTGTCATGGTCCGGGGTGACCCCGGTTCGTACGGGTGCTGGAAACCCTTGAAAATGCTTGAATTTTAATATTGTCCTTTCAAGGTTTGAAATGTGCTTGAATTTTGGATGTAGTGCTTGAAAGTGCTTAAAATTGTAACCGCTTTTTTTGTAAATAAAAATATAACTATCTGGTTGAATATTTCGCTTATGAAACGGAGAAATAAAATGAGTCCTAAAGTCTAAAATGAAATTTCTCCGCCTGGGTTTGGCCTGCCCGTCTGCATGTTATCTGTCACTCTGTTTGTGACCACGCCCCTCCCCGAAGACAGAGAGTGGCCGTTTTGATGAGTGTTCGCTGGAAAACTGCAAATTTCAATTATGGATCAGACGAATATGGAATACTTTTAAGTCAAAAGTTACGCGCGAGAAAAAAAAACATAATCCCCGCAAATAATGTCATTCCACGAGCGCAGGTATTCATTCCTTGTGAGCAGTGGCGCAAAAAGGGGGTATGCACTATATGCAATGCATAGGGGCGCCGCACAAGAGGGGGGCGCCAAAACGATGTGGGAAAATATTTCTGTAGTTGCATTTTCTGTATTTAACAGCTGTGCATATGACATGATCAATAACAGAGGCGCGGCGCTGATTAGGCGCCCCTGCGCTCCTTCACCTCCCCTCCTCCTGTCCCCAAGACAGTCGTAAGTTATGTCATAGAAGTCTTGTATTTTATAAGTCCATGAATAAGTGATCTGCACACATGAACACAGTAAATGTTGAGAGGATGCGGATGGTGTGTGTGTGTGTGTGTGTGTGTGTGTGTGTGTGTGTGTGTGTGTGTGTGTGTGTGTGTGTGTGTGTGTGTGTGTGTGTGTGCGTGTGCGTGTGCGCTCGCGCAGTGTTCAGCTAGCGCTGGTCTGAGACGCCCTTTAGTCGGGCTGAGGATTTCACCTTCACTTTCGGAGCTCTGCTGTCACTGCATTTAGCAAACAGGAGCCCGCCCCGCGGACTCCGCACCGGCTAGATCGCTGCTTTTATCGCTGCTTGCGCCTTTATTATTTCACTGCAATTTACAATCTACCACAGCAAGGAAAGTCCACAATGTGCACGTTTGATGTCCCTAAGGTCATGCGCGCACTTGATTTCGCGGCTACAGAAATCAAAATGACAACCAGCATGAATGAGGAGAAGTAAGAAGAAAAACGAAGATCAAATGAAAATTTCAGGCATGATTTAACAGGAGTGGATCATCAATGACAAGTTTTTTCCACGCCTCCATTGTCTGTGTGGTTTTACCCACTGTGCAGAGAATGGCAGCTGTTATTTTTTCCTTACTTCAGCTGTAGCCACCAGAACGATCACTATAACCACAATCTGGTGGTAATCACACTATTGTGGTTTGGTTTGGTTTGTGTGATTGTTTGGTGCCGTTTCCTTCACTTTCTATGAAGTGACAGATTTCCTGAGGCAGCTCATCGGGGGGCGCCTAAAAATGTGTCCGCATACACCTCAGAAATTATATAGCTGCGCCCCTGCTTGTGAGTAAATTCAACAGCGTAGAAGTCAGCTGCGCGCATCCACGGAGGCGCTCTCGTTCATTTGTACACCACTGCGCCGTTGCGTGGTCTGCAGCGATATGGCGGATCAATTCAAAGGCTTCATTGAATTTTCTAAAATAGGCCATTATCGATTCACAGAAAGACTCAGTGGCGATATTAGACAGGAATAAGCTGTGAGTGCGGCGCAGCAGGTGTGGAAAGCAGCCAAAACCCTAACCCTAACCCGAAGATAAATTCAACAAGGAAGGGGGAAGTATTGCTTCAAAAAGCTGAATCAAAAATGTAAGCCATACGCAGTAAACCATGATGGATTTTATTCAGAAGGTATGTACATTAATTCTATGTTCCTGTCGTGTTGTCACCTATGCTTACATTTGTGCGCAATCTGGTGATTGGCGGCTGGCACTGTTGCCAAGTTCGCTAAAGGACGAATCGAGGTCCGGGGTGGGGTGTCCCCCTCGGTGCCGAAGAGAGGTCCAGGCGATGCCACAGCATAGGAAGGGCCGCAGTATTGCTGTATGTACACAAAACACTGCAACAACGGAGTTTTCATGTTTCCGGTGTTGTGCCAAAAAGTGATTTCCGATTTTTTATTTTACTGTATTATCTTTGCTTATATGGGTAAATAGACTGTGGTGCACAGGATTTATGAAGGGCTTCTATATAAAATGAAGAAATGACTTTGACTTTTTGCAAATATATTTATGACTGCATTATTGTATCTGCATTATAATCAATCCAGTCGTTTTTGGCTACCCTTTATAGAACTATAATGTTATATTTGTTGCAATTTCTGCAGCCCTCTTGGCAGATCTCTCTGGAAAAAAGACATTTTTAATGTCAATGATAATTTTTACTTTCATTAATAAAGAATATATGAAAGGCACTTTGCCAAGAAGTGATTGCAGCTTCTACCTGTGACAGGAGTGTTGTTTCTCGCTCAGAATGACATACTATCATTCACGAGAGATGTGTTTGACACATGTTTCACAGATTTTAGGCCAAAAATTAATCTACAGCAATTTAAATACAACCAAAAATTTTGGGGGGGCAAATACTGGAAATCACTTTTTGGCACAACACAGCATATCTCTAAAACTCTTCAAAAGTCCCCGATGACACCGGGAAAAGTCCCTAAATTTGATGCTAGTTACTTTTTGGACAAAAAAAAAAAAAAGTCACTAGGGGAGTCTGAAAAGTCCAAGTGACAAAGTCACTAAGTTGGCAACACTATCTGCTGGTGTTGCCAAAAGTTGCAGCTTCTACCATGTGACAGGAATGTTATTTATGACTCAAAATGAGTCCATCATTCATGAGAGATAATATTTGAGATATGCTTGACAGACCATACGTCAACAAGTAATTTACAACAATATCAATACCAGCAATAATTTTTTTGGAAAATACTGGAAATCACTTTTTGGCACAAAACCGGCTATTCAGATAATACAGTGGTATGCAAAAGTTTGGCCACCCCTGATAATTTTCATGATTTTCCTTTATAAATCACTGGTTATGTTTCAGTTAAATCTGTCATATAGCAGACAAATACAGTGATATTTGAGAAGTGAAATGAAGTTTATAGGATTTACAGAAAGTGTGCAATAATTATTCAAACAAAATTAGGCAGGTGCATAAGTTTGGACACCCCAACAGAAAAATGACGTCAATATTTAGTAGATCCTCCTTTTGCAGAAATAACAGCCTCTAAATGCTTCCTATAGCTTCCAATGAGAGTCTGGATTCTGGTTGAAGGTATTTTGGTCCATTCTTCTTTACAAAACATCTCCAGTTCAGTCAGGTTTAATGGTTTCCGAGCACGGACAGCCCACTTTAAATCACACCACAGATTTTCATCTAGAAAAAGCATTTCCTGAAGAAAATGCACTGTGAATGCTGCAAGCTGGAAGATTGCAGCTGAAATGCTAAGAAATGCTTCAAAGAGCTGAAACTTTATTTGCTGAATGAGCTTCAACAGCTGAACTGCTGAATTGCTGAGTAGCTGAACTGCTGAACAGCTGGATAGCTGAAAGGCTTGGCTTTATTTTAAAGCTTAAATGGTGTCTCTAGCTGAATGTATGCTGAACGTATTACATTTCAAAGCACAGCTGGACTGCTGGATAGCTGAACAGCCGTATAGCTGAAAGGCTTGGCTTTATTTTAAAGCTTAAATGTTGTCTCTAGCTGAATATGTGCTCAAGTTATTCTATTTCAAAGCACATCTGAACAGGTGGACTGCTGGACAGCTGAACTGCTGAATAGCTGAATTGCTGGATAGCTGAACAGCTGAATAGCTGAAAGGCTTGGCTTTATTTTAAAGCCTAAATGGTGTCTCTAGCTGAAATGCCAGGAAATGCTCCAGAGAGCTTAAATCTGGCTGAAAGAGTTTAAGCTGGTGAATGAATGCTCAATGGAAAAATTTTAAAGTTTGGAGTAAAGTGGGACTTGAACCTGCTCTGTCTGCTTGTTGTGCATTGATGGGCCCCTTTTCTACCACTGAGCCAACAGGAATGTTACACAAGCAGTGAGGTTTGCAAGCATACATATTGGAGAGCTCTGCCAAGCTGAATGCTTGTAAATGCACCAATTGAAAACACCTGCCAGGTGCACTGCCTACCTGCTGAGATGCATGCACTCTGTCAAATTTGCCTCGGCACACCTGTCAAATAACTGCTTCTAAGTCAGAAACCGTAGCTCCTATCAAAATCATTTTTGAACTGTGTGCGTCACAAGGACCTGCTCTAAACAGTGGTGTAATTTTTATTTTCCTGGGCTCAAAAGTGTGGCTGTGGGAGCAGTTTAAAAAAGGTGCTCATTTCTGCTTTGGAGAAAATCACCTCTCTGAAATTACTATGGAGGTTAATGAAGGAGTTGGAAGGTATTCCCTCTGTTTGAATGCTTACAGTTTAAAAAGTGTACATTTGACACTTTGACACATTTGACACTGACTTTGTCTCACCGGGAAGAGGCCCCGTGGTAGACCCAGGACACGCTGGAGAGATTATGTATCTCGGCTGGCCTGGGAACGCCTTGGGGTCCCTCCGGATGAGCTGGAGGAGGTGGCTGGGGAGAGGGAAGCCTGGGCTTCTCTGCTTAGGCTTCTGCCCCCGCGACCCGGCCCCGGATAAGCGGAAGAAAATGGATGGATGGATGGACATTTGACAGGGTTCAGAGACCCATTGTTTGAAAGTAGAGAAGCAGCTCTTCATTTTGAGCATAAAATGATGGCTGTAGCGCAAAGTGTGGACACAGTGGCAGTTTAAAAATAAATTTTCCACCTGAAAGTTTTGAAGTCTCCCACTCTACTAATCAGGCTTCCACTCTAGCAAACGCAATACACAACCATTATAAACTCTGAAACGGCTGAAAAAACACCTTAAACTTAAACGCTCACTGTGCTTAAACCGTAAAAGATTTTGAAACACCAAGTAATAGCCGAATAGCTGAAAGGCTTGGCTTCATTTTAAAGCTTAAATGTTTTTTTTAGCTGAAAGTATGCTGAGATTATTAGCTTTTAAAACCTGAAAGGATTTAAAAAGGATTAGAAACTTCCCCATTCATTTTGAATGGCAAAAATGAAGATTATAAAAGTTCAATATCTTAAAAAGTACAAAGGTTACAAAAAAGAAAAGTAATAGCATAAATCTCCAGAACAGGCTGAACGTTTTGATACCAGAACGGTGTCTGTAGCCCAAACGCTGCTTGAGTTTTTAGTGACCGAAGGTTTTTGGAGTACAAGAACAATACTGTGAATGCTGCAAAGCATTCACAGTAATGAATGCTTTGCAGCATTCACAGTAATAATATTCTGGTCTGGGACTGAGATGGCCGTTCCAGAACGTTGTACTTGTTCCTCTGCATGAATGCCTCAGTAGATTCTGAGCAGTGTTTAAGGTCGTTGTCTTGTTGAAGTATCCAGCCCCGGCACAACTTCAACTTTGTCACTGATTCTTGAACATTGTTCTCAAGAATCTGCTGATATTGACTGGAATCCATGCGACCCTCAACTTTAACAAGATTCCCAGTACCTGCACTGGCCACACAGCCCCACAGCATGATGGAACCACCACCAAATGTTACTGTGGGTACCAAGTGTTTGTCTTGGAATGCTGTGTTCTTTTTCCTCCATGCATACCGCCCCTTGTTATGTCCAAATAACTCAGTTTTAGTTTCATCATTCCACAGCACCTTATTCCAAAATGAAGCTGGCTTGTCCAAATATGCTTTAGCGACTCTGTTTGTGGCGTGTGCGCAGAAAAGGCTTCTTCTGCATTACTCTCCCATACAGCCTCTCCTTGTGCAAAGTGCGCTGAATAGTTGAATGATGCACAGTGACACCATCTGCAGCAAGATGATGTTGTAGGTCTTTGGAGCTGCTCTGTGGGTTGACTATGACTGTTCTGACCATCCTTCACCTCTGCCTATCTGAGATTTTTCTTGGCCTGCCACTTCGGGCCTTAACTAGAACTGTGCCTGTGGTCTTCTATTTCCTCGCTATGTTCCTCACAGTGGAAACTGACAGCTGAAATCTCTGAGAGAGCTTTTTGGATCTTTCCCCTTGAGGGAATTGATTATTGCGGATTTGTGAAAATGCAAGGTTCAGTGTGGAGGTGCATTATTCTGATCAGGGAAAAGAAGGTGAAGAAGTCTCAGAGGTGTGTCTCTCATTGTTTACATTAGGCAGGAGTGGGGGTCGCATAACTGAGAGAGGAGAGCTGGCCCTGAGGGAAAAACAATTCCTTATAAGGGATTAGGGCATGTCTCAGGGGCATAAAACAGGGATGCACGAACAGACAGACAGATTGCAGCCAGCGTTCATTTTGGGATGAGAAAGGTGTAAACGCGGTAAGGGGTATTAATTTGCAATCTCCAAGCATGCTTGTTTAATTCTGCATTATTTTTGGCCCTCATGTATTATGTGTGGTGATTAATAAATTTTTATGAATGAAACTGAAAGTCTGACTTTTACCTTCCTTTATTAAACGATCCCGGGAGGAAACGAGGCGGAGGATTCCGATCGTTCCAACACCCTAAACCATGATGTTGAACAATCTTTGTTTTCAGCTCATTTGAGAGTTGTTTTAACCCTTTCTCATAATTGGATTCACCTGTGTATGTAGGTCAAGGGTCAATGAGCTTACAAAACACATTTTTTGTTCCAATAATTAGTGGTAAAGGTATTCAAATCAATAAAACGACAAGGGTGCCCAAACTTATGCACCTGCCTAATTTTGTTTAAATAATTATTGCACACTTTCTGTAAATCCTATAAACTTCATTTCACTTCTCACATATCTCTGTGTTTGTCTGCTATATGTTATATTTAACTGAAACTGCTGATCTGAACAACCAATGATTTATAAAGGAAAATCATGGAAATGATCAAGGGTGCCCAAACTTTTGCATACCATTGTAAATTGCTCCACTGCCACTGTGTACAGTGTGGCTGCATGTACATTTTGCGTACATGCATTGCAGTACAATGTTTTAATGGACAGGCAAGAGTATATTTAATACCAAGATTTCCAGAATTTTTCAAAACCAGGATTTGTTTTTAATACTTCCTATTACATTAAAATACCACAGAACCAGGAGAAATTAAATGTCATGAAAAAATATCAACATTTTCTTTGTACACTTTTGGGGAGGGGGGAGGGGGGGTCTGAAAAAGAGTACTCTTTGTAAACTTTGGAAAATGTTGACAATTGTGAATGCTTGAATTTGATGCTGGAAAAGGTGTACGAACCCTGGGGGGCTTTTGCCCAGCATTTTGTGTTTGCCTTCTTATGATTTGGTGTTATGGTATTCCTTAGTTCATTCATTTAGTGTCTTAAGCTTGTTTTTTGTTATAGTTATTCATGATCTTCCCTGTGTGGTGCCCCTGTCTGTTCTTTTCCTTTGTCATGTCTCTGGTCTTATGTGTGTTGTGCAGTGATGGCAGTAACGCGTTAACTTAGTAACGCGTTACTCTAATCTGACTACTTTTTCTCGATAACGAGTAATCTAACGCGTTACTATTTGCAGTCCAGTAATCAGATTAAAGTTACTTATCCAAGTAACTGTGCGTTACTATTATTGTCATTTTCCTCAGTACAAAGATGTATTTTTACTTTCCTATTGTGTTTCGGGGAGTGGCGTCTGGCAGATGCGACAATAAAGTCCCGTTTTCTGCATGAGGACAATAACAGCACAGCAATACAAATGTAAACAATGGAGGGAGGAGAGAGATGCGTGTTTTCTGGCTGAAATACAGGCACTATTGTGAGTTTGTGTCAGCTAAAGATGACAATATCAAGGTTAGTTGTGCACTCTGTGCTGGCGACAAAGTGCTGTCTATCTTCAAAAACACTACGTCAAATATGCGGAAACATCTGGAGTCACACTTACAGAGCGAGTCGCAACAGGTGGAGCGAAGCAGAGCTGCGGCTAACGCAGGAGGCCCCCAGCACCCAGACAACAAAAGCTGGAGTTCGGTACAAAACAGTAAGTGGGGGGGGCTGAAAAAGTTGAAAAGCCCTCTATTACAGTATGTAGTAGAGGCTGGTATTGTGCCAAAAAGTTATCGTCTGCCAAACAGCAATTTTCGGTAGTTTCCAAAAATCATTCCCTGTATTTAAACGGCTGTAAATGACTTGATGACCTATAATCTGTGAATCATATATCAAACATATCTCTCATGAATGATATCAGGTCATTTTGAGTGAGAAACAGCATTTCTATCACAAGGTAGAAGCTGAACTCAGTTTTTGGCAAAGTGACTTTTATATATTTGTTTTTTTAAGGTAAAAACTGTCATTGACATTAAAAATGTATTTTTAAACAGAAATCTGGTTCAAAAGGCTGCAGAAATCACAACAAATATAACATCACAGATCTATAAAGATATTTGAAGTGGCCAAAAAGCTCTGGATTGATTATAATGTAGGTACAATAACAGACTCCTAAAGATTGTTGAAAAACAGGTTATTTATGCATTTTATATATAAGCCCTTCATAAATCATGCTGACTGCACTCTATTTACCAGTATAAGCAAAGACATTACACATAAAAACACACAGAAAACATCTGAATCACTTTTGGACAGACGATCACTTTTTGCACAAGACGGGCAGCTGTTGAAAGTAACTAATAAAGTAACTTGTAATCTAACTTAGTTACTTCTAAAATTAAGTAATCAGTAAAGTAACTAAGTTACTTTTTAAAGGAGTAATCAGTAATCAGTAGTCGGACTACTTTTTCAAGGTAACTATACCATCACTGGTGTTGTGGGTGTTTATTTCCTGTTGCAGTGTGTCAAGTCTGCGTTTCTGTCTTCGTCTATTTGTTTCCTGTTTTATTTTGACAGTCTTCTGTTCCCTGTACTTTGCACTTGTTGTTCCCTGTTGTTTCCACTTGCCCTGATTACCTACTGTGTGTACTTAAGACCTCAGTTTTT
>JACBYM010000719.1:5000-27407 GCA_013435755.1 Amphilophus citrinellus
CTGTGACTACTCGTCCCCAGTATGTGGTGGGGTTCCTGTGTTACTTCGGCTCTGCCGTGTCTGGCCCGGTTCCTCCCCTCGGGTGGGTGCGCAGGGACCTGGCCCCGGCAGTAACCAGAGGGTTCCTCGGTGAGATCTCGGTCTGCTTGGGCTTTCGTTCCTCAGTATGAGGGGGGGTTCTGGGTACAGCGGCTAGCCGTGTCTGGGCCTGGTTCCTTCCTCGTGGGTGGTGCCTTGTCCCTGATTCTGCCAACCCAACGACTGTCCCTGTCCACGGGGCAGGTCTCTTCAAGAAAACGAGATCAGAGCCCAGGGTCATCCATTGCTGCAGGCCTTGT
Source organism: Amphilophus citrinellus (assembly GCA_013435755.1). Lineage (NCBI taxonomy): Eukaryota > Metazoa > Chordata > Actinopteri > Cichliformes > Cichlidae > Amphilophus > Amphilophus citrinellus. Next base: position 5,339 of record JACBYM010000719.1, read on the forward strand.
TCGGGCAGACCGGGGTAACCTAACGGTCTAACAACCGGTCTGTCTAATCTGGTCAAGGGGGTAAGTATGCGGCCCACCCAGTCCCGACATGGGACCGCGCGTGGGTGTGTGGTCCAGGGCGTAGGCCCTTTGAAGGGCCCAGTCTTCTCTGAGATTAGCTCACTCACACACCAGAAACTTTGCACCACAGACGACGAATTGATCTTACTCTTTCCATAAACCTGCATTGGAATCCTTTAAATTGCCACTCTTCCCCCAAATTCATCCCTAGCCCCGCTTAGGTTGCTAGGCCGCGGATGCACCGTGACTAGGCCTCCGACAGCGAATAAACCCAGACCGGAAATTCTGGATCTTTTGGATGCACTTTATCGCGGTTCGATCCCTTAATTTAAACGTATAAACCTACCCTGAAAACCGAAAACGGACGAGCTTTATACTCACCGTAATTCGGACTGTTCAAATGAACACCCGCCAGGACGACCTGGAAAAACCCTGTACTTACACGACTTACTCAATACCGAAAGGAAACCTTAAAAAATTCAGCGAACCTTATCACGACTCAATTTGTATCAGCTCAAGATTAATCCCATTTTGGGAAAACCTTTAAACCGAAGGGATAACGACCCTCCCTGGTCTACAAAAACCCTTATTGGGCACTTAACTTCTGAACTGACCTTTAACCGCCTAACCTAATACGGATAGGTGAAAACTTTTACACAGATACAACTCTTGAAGAGTCAACGGCTCAGAGTTGAACTACTACCAGATGGGTAAAAACTAATACACCTAAGATCAAATGGACGTAACGAATCCACAAATAACACCAGATTTGGCTAGGAGACACAACCGTGGTCTTGATCACACCGGCTGGCTCCCTTGGTGAGGGTGTCTAGTGATAATGGCCGAAACGCCCGATGATCCAGGTCCACTATGCTGATGGGTCTCAAATTTCGATTATATTACTCGTACTTTAATTCCAATTCAGATATGCTAACTAACTAGCTATTAACAGTTGAAAACTAGACCATTAACAAAAGGCGTAAAGTGGAAAACCATCCTGACACTGCATTCAAAAACATAATGGAAAGGGTGATACCTGCCCATGAAACCCAAACCCATTGACGGGACAAGGAGACTTCGGGGTGGGCATAGCCAGGAATGGGTGGACGAATGACGAGCGACGGCCAGTGCCTTGCCGCTGGCCCCATTAACTGCCGGTCGTCGGACGGGTGTGGGGCCTTTGATTTATGATTCAAACACCTTAACCCCTAACCCTGACCCTAACCCTACCCTAACCCCAACCCTAACCCTAACCGTAACCCTTACCCCTAACCTAAGGCAGCATGCAGCCGATACGGCAATTTTTGAACCCGGGTGGGATGGTTTCCGACCCGAAGGCCGTGCATTGCGGGGGTTCCTTCGCCATTACCTAGTTTCTAACAGCCAGTGCCTCGACTCGGAGCCCCCCCCATTACAAAAACTTCCTAACCTAACCCCTTCCCTCTTAAGCCCTAACCCTAACCTAACCCAACCCTAACCCTGACCCCTACCCTCATCCTAATCCAATTTTCCCTTAACCCTCCCCCCAAACCGGGGGAAAAATTAAAACTAAATTGGACACGGTTACAAAACGGGCTGGGTAATTCGACAAACCAACAGTGAGGGGGGGTAACTCACGTAACGGAGAGTAGGGGCTCCTAAGGCAGACAAGAGGGGGTGCCACAGCCCGAAACAATGGCCAAAATCGAGCACAGAAAGGAACTGTCGGGGAGCCAAAGACGGCCGACGAGGGGGTGCCAAAGAACAGAGGATGAGGAGAAAAAAAGAGGGACAGAAAAGCTAGGACAAGCAAGAAGGAAAGCAGAAAAAGCTAAGGCATCCTTGAGCCAGAGCCTGAAGAAGGCCTCAGAGCGGCCGAAAACGTTGCGGCGGCTCAAGGCAAGATGCAGCCGATAGGGCAATTTTTGAACCAGGGTGGGGATTGGTTTCCCGACCCGAATGGCGTGATTGCGGGGGGTTTCCTTGCCCCACCTTAATTCCTACCCCGCCAGTGCCTCGGACTCCGGAGCCCCCCACCATTACAAAAAATCCTAACTTAACCCCTTTCCTCCCTCATCCTCACCCTAACCTTAACCCAACCCTTAACCCGACCCCTAACCCCTAATCCCTAATTCCCAATTTCCCTTGACCCTAACCCAACCGGGAACAATTAAAACCAAATTGGACACGGTTACAAAAAGGATGGGACATTCGACAAACAACGAGGGGAGGGGTAACTCACGTAAAGGGGATGTATGGGAGCTTACGGCAGCCAATATGGGGTGCCTCAAAGCCAGAACAAAGGCAAACAATAGAGGCACAGAAAGGAAATGTAGGGGAGCCAAAGACGCAGACCGCGGGGGTGCAAGAACGAGGAGGGAGGAGAAAAAAAGCGGGAAGAAAAGCTCTAAGAACGCAAGAAGGAAAAGCAGACCAAGCTAAAGATCCTGCGCCGAGCCTGCAGAAGGCCAAGAGAGGCCGACCCGTCGCGTGCGGGGCTCAAGCAAAGCATGCAGCCCGATAGGGCAATTTTTTTGACCAGGGTTTGGGGATTGGTTTCCGACCCGAATGGCCGTGCATTGGGGGGGTTCCCTCGCCACTTACCTTTATTGCCTAACCAGCCTTGGCCTCGGTCTAGAAGCCCCCCACCCATCCAAAAAATCCTAACCCTACCCTTCCCCCCTAGCCCTCACCCTACTTAACCTCCACCCTTAACCCTGACCCCTACCCTAATCCCTAATCCCCATTTTCCCTACCCTACCCCAACCCGGGAAAAAATTTTAAACCCTAATTGGACCCGGTACAAAAAGGGATGGGAAAATTGACAAACCCAAGAGGGGAGGGTTAACTCACGTAAAGGAGATGTAGGGGACTCCGCCGACAAGCGGGGGTGCAAAAGCCCGAAAAACAGGCAAATTAGAGCCCGAAGGAAAGTTAGGGGAGCCAAAGACGGCAGCCAGGAGGGGGGGGTGCCAAGCACAGCGGCGAGGAGAAACAATAGAGGGACCGAAAAAAGCTATAAGCAAACAAGAAGGAAACGCCGAAAAAGCTTAAAGATCCTGGGCCAGAGCCTGAGAGGCCAAGAGAGGCCGAACGTCGCGGCGGCTCAGGCAAGCATGCACCCGATAGTGGCAATTTTTTGAACCCGGTGGGGATGGTTTCCACCCCGATTGCCGTGCATTGCGGGGGGTTTCCCTCGCCACTTTCCTTAATTTCTAACCTCTCCTCCCTAACCGACCTCTCCCTTTCCTAACCTCACCTCTCCCTCCTAACCCTAACCTCTTCCTCCCTACCCCTAACCTCTCCCTTCCCTAACCCTTACCTCTCTGCGGCCTCCTGGCAACTTGCGGCCACTTTGGGCCAGGTCCAGATTTTGCCCAGATTTTCAAGTGGCCGTATGGAGCCCACTTGGGCCCGGGCTGCCCCCACAAGCTATCTGAGGCCTCCTGGGCCCTGCAGGCCACTTTGTGCAAAGTCCCGCTTTTGGCAGATGCGACACGTGCGAAACATGAATGGGAGTTATGCAGTTATGGAGGGTAGGGCCTAGGACTACCAACGTTGGTGGGGGTCTGTACACGTCTCCAACACACCCTCTTTGCCAAGTATGGTCACCTGGGCACTTTCCTTTTTGGTTATTCGGTGCCAAAATTTTAATGGTATGGGAGTCAATTGCGCTATGAAGAAAAGACCACGCACCACACCTGGTGGGCATGTAGAGCCCCTGACGGTCTCTTGTGCACATTGGTCGCCTAACACTTATGGTTTTTGAGTTATTTAAAGTGCCCGTTTGCAAAAAATGGTTTTCATCCCTTATCCTAACCCTAACCCTAACCCTAACCCTAACCCTAACCCTAACCTACCCCTAACCCTAACCCCTAACCCTAACCCTAACCCTAACCCTAACCCCTAACCCCTAACCCTAACCCTAACCCTAACCCTAACCCTAACCCCTAACCCTAACCCTAACCCTAACCCTAACCCTACCCTGGCCCTGTTACACCTTTGGGGAGGCACCAGGAGATGCCCGAGGGGTCCCTGGGCTGGGCAGCAGCTGCTGCGGCTGGCCTGGTCCCTTCGTGCCCTTGGGGGGTTGGGACGGAGGGCTGCCGCGGTGGTCCCACACATTCTCACCCCTATAGAGAAAAATAAAAGTTTTAGATTGTGTGGTCATGCTCGTCTGCCATTGGGGATTGCAACAACCTAGTTTCGACTATAAGGGAGTGGTCTAGGGGCCCGACCTTAAACAGACCCATTTTGTTAGGAGGCGGACCTAATTGGGTCACTCTACATAAAAGGTGTTACCTTACCTTTAACCAAGCTACTCACAGAAAGGAGCAAATCATTCCCCTACACTCAAATGATCCAATAGAGAACACCGGATGACAAAATTCAAAAGCTTAAACCCATTTGGCTAGGGGACACATTCCAGGGCTTGATCAACCCTGGAGGGCCTTCTTGGGTGCGGGTGTCTAGTGATAATGGCCGAAACTCCCGATGAACCCGAGGTCCACTACTGATGATGTGTCTCCAATTCTCACAAATCCAACCCAAGGGCGGGACTTCATTCACTAAAAACCCACTGACAGCTACACAACCTGAGGACACTTAGTCATTGGACCCGGGTCTGATTTGGGGTGGGCGGCGGTCTCGGGTCTCCTGGGGGCTGTGTAGTGCTCGGACTCCGAGTTTGTGTGTAACCCCGACTGGAGGTCCTACCGCTTCTTTAACCCTTCACAGGAGTCCTAACATTAACCCCTTTAGCCTCGCCCTACCCTAATAACCTTAACCCTTTGACCTTCGCCCTACCTAACCCTTACTTAACTGTAGCTAAGGCTAACCACAGGCCCTCACCCTAACCATTTATTTACCTTAACCCTGACCTGGCCCTAACCCTAACCTATTAGCCCCAACGTAGGCCGTACCCTGAACCGAGCCCTACCCTCTACCCTTTACCGTAGCCATACCCCTACTTCATAAGGAACCACCAGGATTTCTGCTGTTTCTCTCGTCTTTCCCTTTCTGCCCCCCAATTATGGGGCTTGTTTGGCGGGTGAGTAGGGCACAGGATACGGCCTAATCGCGGGGTTGTGTTGAAGGCGCAATCTCGCATCCACTTCTGTTCCTGTAGGGTTTAGCGGGATTTGGGGGCGGTGTCACATTTCATAGAATATAACTCTAATCTTCTTAGCCTACTTTAAAATAGGCTCTAACCTTTATTTCGTAGCCCAACTTTAGTTACAGGCCTACCCTTACCTTTTACTAGCCCTAACCTTAAATCTTAAACTGTAACCCTACGATTAGCCTACCCTAAAGGGAATTTTACCCTGACTAGCAACCCAATTCTAACCCTTAATTATAGGATATCACCATATCCTGCTGTTCTCGGCTCTTTCCCCTCTGCGCCAATTGTGGCTTTTGGGGGTGAGTAGGGCAAGGCTACGCTATCCGGCGCGGGTTTGGTGAAGGCGCATCTCGCATCCACTTCTGTCGTAGAGTTCTCAGCGTGGATGAGAGTGCGGTGTCCACATACATAGAAATAAACTATAATTTTATTAGTTCTAACCTTAAAACATAGGGATCTAACTTTTCTTTAAAACCTAACTCAACTCTAGGCCCTCACCATAGCCGATTAGTGTTAACCTAAATTCTAAATAACTCTAACAATCCTAATTCTAACCCTTAATTATAAGGCTATCCCCCAGGATTCCTCTGTTTCCGGCCCTTTCCCTTCTGCAGCTCCAATTGTGAGCCTGTTGGAGGGTGAGTAGGGCACAGTATAGGCCTATTCCGGCTGGTGTGGTGAGCGCCATCTCGCTTCCCATTCTGTTTCTGTAGAGGTTCTCAGCGTGATGAGAGGGAGATTCCCCATTACATAGAAAATAATTTTTACTTAGATCAATAATGCTGCCAGATTCCGGCTGTTTTTCGCGCCCTTCTTTCTTCCCTCGGCTCTGCTCTGAGCAGTTTGCTCGGGGGTGGCTTAGGACACAGGATACGCCATATGGCGCACAATGGTGGCGAGTACCTCGCGTCCATTTCTGTTTCCTGCAGAGATCTCAGCGTGGAGGAAAGGGCATGTGTCCACATCGCATAAATGAATCCACCTGTAACTCGGGGTGGGAGCATACAGTACGGGGTCTGATAAGCAACCGGATGCGCGGCCTGTCACCAATGTGGCCTTCCCTCCCACCCAACTTCGGCAAATAGACCGAGTTGGAGGGTGAGTGTCTCCTTTACAACAAACACTAACCCGCCCGATGCCTTCGGACAGAAAAGACTCCGGACAACGAAATTGCTCCCACCCCATTTGATGACCCCTTATTCCGAGAGGAAAGACACAGAAAAACACATAGCCACACTTACCGTAGTGCGACTGCTATAAAAAATGTTACTTAACAAAATGGATTTTTAACGAAAAATCTGACATGGTAAAACATACCTCGATTATTCCAAAATATGAAAAAATTAAAAATTAAATATAGCACCAAACCAAAAATATATGCACCCAGGTTGCTTAAGGGATAGGATAACATCCACTCACACACACTAACTTGAAGGAAAGCCAACGGGCCAATATTAAGGGTTGGGGAATCTGAGGCCCACCCCGTTTCCCATACACAATACAAATCCTCTGCACCTGGGACAAATGGGAAGCCGGGAGAACAGCACCCGTGAGGAAAACAGCAAGCCATACAGACCTGGGGCCATTTTGCCCCATTACAGCACAGCAGATCCCTCTGTCCACGGAACATGAGTGATTTTGACGGCGAGGGGATGGAGGGATTCGAAGCCCATCCCATCCCGGCGAGGTGGTGAGCCCACATATAATTTTTCCTTTATTTTTTTTCATACTTTTTATTTTTATTATTATTTTAATATTTACAGTTTTTTAGATTTTAGCTTTTTTTAGTGTTTTGGCATTTCCCGGGGTCGTTCGGTGTATGGGACGGGAGATAGCCTTTGGGGTGACCCTACTGGGTGCCCGAGGTTCCCTGGAATGCAGGCTCGCTGCGGCTGGTCCTGGGTCCTTCTCTCCAGCGGGTGGTTGGGGAAGGCAGCGGCTCGCGCGGTGGCCCTGTACACCTTTCTGGATGCACCCAGGAGATGCCCGAGGGGTCCTGGAGTGGCCGCAGCTTGCTGCGGCTGGCCCTGGGTCCCTTCGTTCCTATGAGGAGGTGTGAAGGCAGCGGCTCGCGCGGCTGGTCCCACACCTCCTCACCCTATAGAGAAACTAAAAAGAGTTTAGTAGTGTGGCTCATGCTCGCTGCCCTTGGGATGCAAACACCAGTGTCGACGACAAGGTGGGTAGGTCTAGGGGCACGACCTTAAACAAGACCATTTCGTAGGAGGGGGAACATAATTGGTTCACTCTACATTAAAACGGGTAAATTACCTTTAAACAAAGCTATCCAGAAGAGGGCACATCATTTCAGACACTAATGACAACGAAGAACAAGGAGAAAAAATTCCAAAAGCTAAAACCAATTGGCTCTGAGACACACTCCAGGCTTGATCAACTGGGATGGCCTCCTTGGGTGAGGGTGTCTGTGATAATGGCCGAACCTCCGATGAACCGAGGCCCTATTATGATGTGTCTCCAATTACCCACAATCACACCCCAATGGCGGGGACTTCACTTCATAAAAAACCCAACTGACAGCACACAACACTGAGGCCAAATATAGTCATTGGACGGGGTTGTGTGTTGGGCTGGGGGTTTGTTCAGGGTCTCTTGGGGCTGTGTAGTCGTCGGATCCGAGTCATGAGTTAACCCCTGAATTGCGGTCTACCGGCTTTAACCCTCCACAGCAGTCCTAACATAACCCCTTAGCCTCAGCCCTAACCCTCACCTAACCTTACCCCTTGACCTTAGCCCTGACTTTAACCCTTACCTTACTTGTAGCCTAAGCTCACCACAGGCCTAACCCTACCCATTATCTTTGCCTTAACCTGACCCTTAGCCCTAACCCTTAACCTATTAGCCCCCACCGTAGGCCCTACCCTAACATGGCCCTAACTCAACTTAACGTAGCATAACTCAGTCATAAGGATATCCCCAGGATTCCTTGCTGTTTCTCGCGCCTTTCCCCCTTCTGCAACCCCCAATTATGGGGTTGTTTTGAGGTGAGTGGGCACGGATACGCCAATCCGCGGCGGGTTTGTGGTGGAGGCGCAATCTCGCATCCCACTTTGTTTCCTGAAGAGGTTTCGCGGGATGAGAGGGAGGTTCCCATTACATAGAATCTAACTATAGCTTACTTAGCCCTAACCTTAAATATCGGGCTACCTTTTTCGTAGCCCTAACCTTCGCTACGGCCCTAACCTTAACGTTGACTTTAGCCCTAACCTTAAATCTTAACTCTAACCTCCGATAGCCTTAACCCTAAACGGGGAACTATTACCCTGACTAGCAACCCATTCTAACCCCTTCATTATAAGGATATCCCCAGGGTTCCGCTGTTTCTCGCGCTTTTTCCCCTCTGCCGCTCAATGTGGGCTTTTTGGTGGGTGGTGGGGCACAGGCTACGCCTAATCCGGCGCGGTTGGTTGAAGGCGCTAATCTCGCATCCCACTTTGTTTCTGTAGAGGTTTCAGCGTGGATGAGAGGGAGGTGTCCACATTACATCGAATTCAACTATAATTTTTTGATTGGTCTAACCTTACACATAGGATCTAACTTTTATTAATAACCTTTAACTCTAACTATAGGCCCTAACCATAGCGATTGCGTTAACTAATTTTTCATATAACTCTAACAATCCTATTCTAACCCCTTAATTATCTGCTATCACATGATTCCTGCTGTTTCCTCGCCCTTTCCCCTTCTGCAGCTTCAATTGGTAGCCTGTTTGAGGGTGATTAGGGCCCGGCTACGCCTAACCTGCGCGGTTTGGTGACGGCGCAATTCGCATCCCACTTCGTTTCTGTAGCGGTTCTCAGCGTTGAGCGAGGGAGATGCCACATTACATAGAAAAGTTTTTAATTTAGATCCATAGGCTTGCCAAGATTCCGGCTTTTCTCGCGCCTCTTTCTTCCCCTACGGCTCTGCTCTGAGGCCGTTTGGCGGGGGTGGATTATTATTCGGATAGGATTTTCATATGGCGCAGAATGGTGGCGGTCCCCTCGCGTCCATTTCGTTCCTGAGCGCTTCTCAGGTGGAGGCAAGGCGGTGCCACATCGCATACTGAATCCCCTGTAACTGGGGGAGGCATACCGTCCGGGGTTGTAAGAAAAACCTTGCCGGGGTGTGCCACCTGTTGGCCCTCCACTCCCCCCAATCTCAGGCCATAGCCCGTGGGGAGGGTCATGTCTCATTACAACAAAACCTAACCGTCCCGCTGCCTGTCGGACAGCACCGACTCCCGGCCCCGACCATTGCTCCCACCCCCTTTCCTTTCCCCCCTTCTCCCGAGGAGGGCCCCCCCCGAAAAACACATAGCCACAATTACCGGAGTTGCGACATAGCTATGAAAATGTAATTACACAAATGATTTTTAACGAAAAATCTTGAACAGGGGTATAAACCTTACTCGGACTTATTCCAACATATGAAAAAATCTAAATATCAACTATAGCACCAACCAAAATATCATGCACACAGGTTGATTACAACGGAATCGGATAAAACTCATCAACACACTACTTGAAGGAAAGCCCCAAAGGGCAATAGTAAGCGCTGGGGAATCCTTAGCCCATCCCAGTTTCCCACAATACCACAAAAATACTTCCTGCAACTGTGACCAATGGGAAGCCGAGAAAGGGCCAACGTGAGTGAACACAGCATAGCCCTTACAAGACCGAGGGCCATTTTGCCATTAAGCACAGAAATCCTTGCTCCACGGAATTGAGGGATTGAAGGCGAGGAGGAGGGAACGGATCGAAGCCCATCCCCATCCAGGACAGAGCTGGTGGCCACACATATTAAGTTTTCCTTTATTATTCTTTTTCATAATTTATTATTATATATTATTTTTAAATATTTTACAGTTTTTTAGATTTATTTTTTAGCTTTTTTTAGTGTTTGGCATCACCAGGGGTCGTTGCGGTGTATGGGGCAAGCGGGAGATAGCTTAGGGGTGACCCTACGGGTGCCAAGGAGGGGTCCCTGGAAGGCAGGCAGCCGCTGCGGCTGGTCCTGGGTCCCTTCTCTCCCAATGAGGGGGGGGGGAAGGCAGCGGTCGCGCGGCGGACCTGTACACCTTCTGGAGCACCCAGGAGAGAAGGAGGGGTCCCTGGGAGGCAGCGTTTGCGGCGGGGCTGCCATGGGTCCTTCGTTCCCTATGCGGAGGGTGGAAGGCCGCGGCTGCGCGCGGCTGGTCCCAACATCCTCACCCTATAGAGAAATTAAAAAGAGTTTAGAATTAGTTGTGGCTCATGCTTCGCTCGCCATGGGGATGCAAACCACCTATGTCGAGCGACACGGTGAGTAGTCTAGGGGCCACGACCTTAAACAAGACCATTTCGGTAGGAGGAGGAAATCATTAATTGGGTCACTTCTACATTAAACGGGTAAATTACCTTTAACAAAGCCTACTGACAGAAGGAAGCAACATCATTTCCACGGGACACTTCAATATCAAAGAGAAGAAACACCGGAGAGAAAACATTCTCAAAGCTTAAAACCATTGGCTAGGAGCAACACTCTCCGGATTGATCAACCCTGGGAGGGCCTTCTTGGGTGAGGGTGTCTATGATAATGGCTCTGAAATCCCGCTGACCACGAGGTCCACTACTGCGATGTGTCTCCACCTTAATACCCAATCAAACCCCTAATGGCGGGACTTCAATTCACTAAAAAACCCCACTGACATACACAACATGAGGACAAAGCAGTCATTGGACCGGGTCTGAGTTGGGTGGGCGGCTGTCTCAGGGATCTCCTGGGGGCTGTGTAGTCGCTCGGACTCGAGTTCATGAGCTAAACCCCTTGACGGAGGTTCTACCCGGACTTTAACCCTCCCCCAGCAGCTTAACATTAACCCTTTAGGCCTCAGCCCAAACCTACCTAACCTTAACCCTTTGGACTTAGCCCTGACTTAACCTTCCCTTAACTTGTAGCCCCTAAGCTAACCCACGGCCCTAACCCTTACCCATTTATCTTTATTCCTTAACCCTGACCCTTAGCCCAACCTCAACCTATTTAGCCCCAACCGTTTAGGCCTACCCCTTAACCATAGGCCCTAACTTAACCTTCCCGTATCCATACCCTACGTCATAAGGCTACCACCAGGATTCTGCTGTTTCTCGCGCTCTTTCCCCTTCTGCCACCCCCATATGGGGCTTGTTTGGAGGGTGAGTAGGGCACAGGTACGGCCTAATTCCGCCGCGGTTGGTGGAAGGCGCAATTCCCGCATCTCCCCCTTCGGTTGTCGTTAAGAGGTGGGTCAGCGGGGATGTGAGAGGGATGGTGTCCCACATACATAGAATCTAACTATAATTTAATTAGCCTAACCTTAAAAATAGCTGGCCTAACTTGTCTTAGTAGCCCTCACCTTTAGCGTACAGGCCCCTAACGACCGTTTGACCTTAGCCCGAACTTTAAATCTGACGTAACCCTTACGATTAGCTTAACCTAACCGGGGAATCTACCCTGATCTGCAACCCCAATTCTAACCCTTAATTCTGACGGATATTCCAACCAGGATTCCTGCGGTTTTCGCGCTCTTTTCCCCCTCTGCAGCTTCACTTTGGTGGGGCGTGTCTTGGATGGGTGAGTAGGGACAGGATACGCTCAAATCTCGGCGCGGTTGTGTGAAGGGCATCGCGCATCCCACTTCTGGTCCTGTCGCGGTTCTGTTCAGGTGGAAGGAGAGGGAGGTGTCCACATTACCTCGACTTACTAACTCTCATTAATAGTTCGTAACCTTAAAACATGTGATTTAACTGTTATTGTAAGAATCCATATACTGCGACGATCGGCCCGTAACCCATAGCCGATCGCCGTAACCCGAAATTTATTAATTATTACTCTAAACACTCCTAATTCTACCCCTTTATGATAAGGAACCACCAGGTATTCCTGCGGTTTCTCGCGCCTTTCCCCCCTTCTGCAGCTCCAATTGTGGACGTGTTTGGCGGGTGCGTCGGGCACGGCTCCGCGAATCCGGCGCGTTGGGTGCCGGCGCAACTCGATCACTCCTGTTTCTGTTAGAGGTTCTCAGCGTGGCTGCGAGGGCGGAGATGTCCACATACTAGAAAATAATTTTACTTTAGATTCAATAGCTGCTGCCACGAAGATTCCGGCTGTTTGCTGCGCCCCCTTCTCCCCGCGGCCGCGGCTGCGGAGCAGGTTGCCGGGGGGGCGAGTAGGACACAGGAGACGCCGAAGGCAGCAGCAATGGTGGCGAGGCAACGCGCGGTCCCATCGGAGGGGTCCTGAGAGATTCTCACGTGGAGGAAGGGAGTGGGGGCTGGCAATCGCAATAAATGAATCCACCTGTAATCCGGGGTGGGAGAACAGTCCGGGGTGGAGTAAGAAACGACATGCGCCGCGCCTGGCACAACTGGGGCCCTCCACTCAAACCCACTAAGCAATAGACCAGCGTTGGGGAGGGTAAGGGCTCATTTACAAACAAAAACACTACCCGCCGTATGGCCGGCGGACAGAACCAGACTCCCGGGGAAAACGAATTGCTCCCACCCATTGCAGGAGACCCAGTAGCCCGAGGAGGAAACACACACGGAACAAAACACATAGCCATCAAATTCACGTAGGTTGCGGATATAGCTATTGAAAACATTAATTACACAATAAATGGATGTGTTAACGAAAATCTGACAGGCTAAAACATACCTGAGACGGAGTTCCAAATTATGAAAAAACCTAAAAAGAAACGGAGCACTCAAACCAAAAATATCATGCCCACAGGTGGAGTACAACGGCAGAGGATAACATCCCACGTCCCACCCACAAAATACGTGACAAGGAAAGGCCCAGAAGGGCCATAGAATAGGTAAAGGTGGGGAATCCTGGCACCCCGGTTCCCACATACAACATCAATACTTCTGAACTAGTGGACCAAGGGAAGCCGAGAGAAAAGGCAATCCGTAGTGAAAACAGCATTAGCCAAAAGACCTGCGGGGCCATTTGCCCATTAAGGCACAGCAGAGCCTCTGCTCCCACGGAACATGAGGGATTTGGAAAGGTGAGGAGAGGGACTCGGAAGATCGCAGCCCATCCAGCAGGCAGAGCTGGTGAGCTCACACAGATTAATTTTTCCGTATATGTTTTTCATAATTTATATTCCTTATTTTATTTTTAATATTTACAGTTTTTTAGTTTTTAGCTTTTTTTAGTTGTTTTGGCTCTCCCGGGGTGTGCGGTGTCTGGGGCCCGGGCGAAAGCCTTAGGGGGTGCCCTACTGGGGTGCCAGAGGGGTCCCTGGAAGGCAGCAGTCGCTGCGGCTGGTTCTGGGTCCCTTCTTACCAATGAGGGGTGGCGGGAAGGCAGCGGCTCGCCGCGGCGCCTGTACACCTTTGGGAGGTCCACCAGGCGATTGCCAGCGAGGGGCCCTGGGAGGCGCAGCTGCTGCGGCTGGCCGGGGTCCCTCGTTCCCTATGAGGAGGTGGGACGGCAGCGGCGCGCCGCGGCTGTGTTCCCACACATCCTCACCCCCTATAGAGGAAAATAAAAAGGTTTAGATTAGTGTTGGCCTCCTGCTCGGCGCCATTGGGGATGCAAAAACTAGGGTCGACGACAACGGGAGGTGAGTAGGTCTCAGGCGGGCCCACGCCCTTAAACAAAGTATCCCATTTCGTTTGGAGGAACAAAGGGGTCACTCTATCATTAAAAAGGGGTTAAATACGTTTTTAAACAAAGCCGACTCACAGAAGAAAAGGAGCACATCATTGCCACGACACTTCCAATGATCAACCTAGAAGAACACAGGAGAAAAAAATTCCAAAGCTTTAAAACCCATGGGTAGGAGACACACCAAGGGGCTTGATCAACCCTGGGAGGGCCTTCCGGGGTGCGGGTGTCTCGTGATAATGGCGGAAAATCCCCGATGAAACCCGAGGTCCACTACTCGAGATGTGACTCCACATTAGCACACAAGCAAAACCCCAATGGCGGGGACTTCACTGCACTAAAAAACCCAACGACAACGCTACACAACCTGAGGACAAATATAGTCATTGCGACCCGGGGTCGGAAGTGGGCTGGGCGGCTTGTTCAGGTTCCGGGGCTGTGTAGTCGCCGGACTCCGCGTTCATGAGTTAACCCTGACTGTCGGTCTACCGGACTAACCATTCCTACCAGCCGTCCGAACATTTAACCCTCTTTAGCCTCGCCCTCACCCTAACCTAACCTAACCCTTTCGACCTTAGCCCTGACCTTAAACCCTTACCTCACTTGTAGCCCAGCCTAACCACAGGCCCTCACCCTAACCAATTTATCTTTAGCTTAACCATGACCCTTGCCTTAACCAACCTCTTAGCCCCAACCGAAGGCCCAACCCTAACCATCGGCCCTACTTAACCTCTTAACCGAGCCATAACCCTAATTCATGAAGGCTATCCACAGGATTCCTGGCTGTTCTCGCGCGCTCTTTCCCCCTTCTGCAAACCCAATTATGGGGCCTTGTGTGGAGGGTGGGGAGGGGAGGCGTGCCACAGGAGACGCCGGAAGCCGGCGCGGTGGTTTTTATGTGGGGAAGGCGGCAAGATCAGCAGTTCCCACTTATTGTTTCCCTGGAAGAGGTCTGGGCAGCGGGATGAGAGTGGAGGTGTCCACATAATAGAAGTAAAAAATAGAATGCTAATAGGCCCGTAACCTGAAATATAGGCTCGAACCGGAGGTGGCGCCCGAACCTAGCGACACGGCCCTAACCGTAAGTTGGACCCCTTAGCCCTCACCGTAATCGTAACTCTAACCCTACGATTAGCTAACCTAAAACGGGGAATATGAACCATGATAGCAACCCATTCGAACCACCTGAATTGTATAAGGAGATCACACAGGATTCCTGCTGTTCGCGCTCTGTTCCCCCGGAGGCAGCGTCAATGGGGGGGCGGGGGCTGGAGGCGGGAAGGGAGGGCAAGGGTACGCATAGCGGCGCGGGTGGGGGGAAGGCCGCCAAGCCGCGCAGCCACGCGGGGGTTGCGGGAGAGGGTTCGCACAGCTGGATGAGAGGGAGATGTCCCCATTACATAGAATATAACTATAATTTTAATTATCCCTAACCTTAAAACATAGGATCTAACTTTTATTTAGATAACCCTAAACTCCGAACTATAGGCCCTAACCATAGCAGATCGCGTGTACCCGCAAGGCTATATTTTACCTAACAATCCTAATTCTATCCCTAATGCTAATGATCTCACCCGGATTTCTGCGTCTCGCGCCCTTCCCCCTTCTGCAAGCTCCAATTGTGGAGCTGTTTGGCGGGTGCGTCGGGCAAGGATACGCCTAATCGGCGCGGTTGTTTATGGTGCTGGTAAAGTGCGCATTCTCGCCCCACTTCTGTTCCGTAAGGAGGTTCTCAGCGGTTATGAGAGGCGATGTACAATACATAGACAATAATTTTAATCTTAGCTCAATAGCTGCCTGCCACGATTCCGGCTGTTTCGCGCCATCTTTTTTCCCTACGGCTCGTGAGCAGTTGCTCGGGGGTGGATAGGACCCAGGCTACGCTAATCTGGCGCAGCAATGGGGCGGTCACCTCGCGTCCCATTTTCTGTTTCCTGCAGAGATCTCAGTCGTGGAGGGAAAGGGATTGTCCAACATCGTATAAATTAATCCCTGTACAATGGGGGGGCGAGCCTACAGTAGGGGTCCTGATAAGAAAGACATGCGCCGGCCCTGTGCCCACATCTGTGGCCCTCCACCCAAACGCAACCTAGGCATAGACCGAGTCTGGGGCGGGTCATGTCTCATTACAACCAAAAACACCCGCGTGCCTTCGGTACAAGTAAGAATCCCGGATCCTGGAAAACGAAATTGCCCCACCCCATTCCTTCTACCCTTATCCCGAGGAGGAAACACACGAATAAAACACATAGCCCCAATTACCTAGGTCGGAACATAGCTCTAAAATGTAATTACACACAAATGGCTTTTTACCGCAAAAAAGCTGACAGGGTTAATTAACATACCTCGACTTATTCCTAATCTGAAAAACACCTAAACCATATAGCCCCAAACCAAAAATTCGGCACCACCGGTTGATTACAACTGGATAGGAAACTCCACTAACCAAAAATAAAATGAATGAAAGAAACGCCCAAAGGGCCCATCGTAATGCGTTGGGGCCTCCTGAGCCACCCAGTTTCCCACATACCACCACCAAATATTCCTGACATCGTATGGACCAAATGGGAAGCCGATAAGAAACAAGGCACCGTGGTGAGTGAAAACAGCATATGCCATTACACGACCTGAGGGCCTTTTGCCCATTTAAAGCACAGAAGATTTTTTTTTCCCCCCCCATCTCTCACGGAAACATGGGGGATTTTGACGGCGAGAGGGGACCGGATCGAAAGCCCCTCCCCTCAGGCCGAGCTTGTTGAGCACAAATATAATTTTTCCTTATTTTTTTTTTTCATATTTATTATCTATTATTATATTATTTTTAATATTTTACAGTTTTTTCTATTTTAGCTTTTTTTAGGGTTTTGGCATCTCCGGGGCGTGCGGTGTTGTATGGGGCCCGCGAGATCGCCTTAGGGGGTGACCTACTGGGGCAGCGGGGTCCTGGAAGGCAGGCCAGCAGCTCGCTCGGCTGGTCCGTGTCCCTTCTCTCCCAATGGGGTGTGCGGGAAGGCAGCGGCTCCGCGCGGCTGGCCCTGTACCCCTTCTCTGGGAGGCCCACCCAGGAGATTGGCCAGAGGGGCTTCCCTGGAGGCAGAGCTGCTTGGGCTGGCTGGGGTCCATTCGTTCCCTATGAGGAGGGGGACGGCCGCGGCTCGCCGGGTGGTCCCACACATTCTCACCTATAGGAGAAAATAAAAAGAGTTTAGCTTCGTGGGCTCATGCTCGCTCGCCCTTGGTATGCAAACAAAACTAGTGTCGCCGGGGACAGGTGAGTAGGTCTCGGGCCACGACCTTAAACAAGACCCATCGTTAGGCGCGGAGGAGGAACCAGTACTGGGTCACTCTACATTAAAAAAGGGTCAATACCTTTTAACCAAGGCATACTCACGAAAAGGAGCAATATCATTCCACGACACTTCAACCTGATCAAATAGGCAAGACCCAGGAAGAAAAAATTCCAAACGCTTAAAAACCAATGTAGGAGGACACCTCCCGGCGTGATCTCCAACCTGGGAGGGCCTTCCCTTGGGTGAGGGTGTCCTAGTGATACTTGGCCGACCGAAACTCCCGATGCAACCCGAGGTCCACTACATGCTGATTGTCTCCAAAATTATCACACAATCCAAACCCCAATGGCGGGGACTTCACTTCACTAAAAAACCCCAAACTGACAGCTACCACCAACGAGGACAAATATAGTTTATGGACCCGGGGTCGATGTTGGGCTGTCGGCTGTCTCAGGGTCTATGTGGGCTGGTGTAGTCGATCGGACTCCGAGTTCATGAGGGTACCCACTGACTGGAGGTCCGACCGGATTTGAAACAATTCCCACCAGCAGGTCCTAAACATTAACCACTTTTAGCCTCCGGCCATAACCCTAAGCTAACCTTACCCTTTGACCCTTAGCCCTGACCTTACCCCTTACTTTAACCTTGTAGCCCAAGCCTAACACAGGCCCTACCCCTAACATTTATTCTTAGCCTTAACCCTGACCCTTCGCCCTAACCCTAACTATTAGCCCCAAACCGTAGGCCCTAACCCTAAACATAGGCCCAAACTCTAACCTTTAACCGTTTATGCCATAACCCTAAGTCCTAAGGATATCCACAGGTTTCCGCTGTTTCTCGTCGCTCTTTCCCCTTCTGACCCCCAATTATGGTGATTGTTTGGAGGGTGAGTATGGAACAGGATGTACGCCTAATCCTGCGCGGTTGTGGTGACGGCGCAATCTCGCATCCACTTCCTGTTCTTGTACGAGGTTTTCAGGTGGATGAGGGGAGGTGTCCACATTTACATAGAATTCTAATATAATATGCATAGCCCTAACTTAAATATAGTGCTCTAACCTTTATTAGTTAGCCCTAAACTAGCTACAGGCCCTAACCTTAACTTCTGACCTTAGCCCTAACCTTAAATCTTACCTCTAACCCTCGATTAGCCTTACCTAACGGGGAATATTACCCGCCTAGCAAACCCAATTAAACCCTTACTTATAAGGATATCCACCGGATCCTGCTGTTTTTCGCGCTCTTCCCCCTTCTGCAGCTTCAATTGTGGGGTGTTTGGAGGGTGAGAGGGCACAGGATACGCCGAATCCGGCGCGGTTGTGTGAAGCGCAATCTCGATCCCTTCTGTTTCTGTAGAGGTTCTCAGCTGGATGAGGGGCGGTGTCCACATTACATCGCATATAACTTCATTTTAATGAGTTCTACCCTTAAAAACTGGTCCAGTTTATTATAACCCTAACTAACGATAGGCCACCACTAGCCGATTGCGTACCCTAAATGATAATATTAAATCTAACTTCTAAATTCTGAACCCCTTAATTATAAGAATTCCCCCCGGTTCCTGCTGTGTCTCGCGCCCTTTCCCCCTTCTGCGCTCAATGTGGCGCCTGCTGGCGGTGAGTAGGGCACAGGAACGCCTAATCCGGCGCGGTTGTGGTGAGGCGCAATCTCGCCTCCCACTTCTGTTTCTGTAAGATGTTCTCAGCGTGGATGAGAGGGGGATGTCCACATACATAGAAAATAATTTTCATCTTTAGCTCATAGCTGCTGCCAACTCGGCGGGCTCGCGCCCTCTTTCTTCCCTACGGCTCTGCTTGAGCACGTTTGCCGGGGGTGGATTAGGGACACCGGCTTACGCTAATTGGCGCAGCAATTGGGGCGAAGGGTCACCTGCGTCCCATTTTGTTTCGCAGAGATTTCCGGTGGAGGAGGAGGAAAGGGAGGTGTTCAACATCGCATAAATGATGCATCCACCGTAACTCGGGGGGGAAGGGGAGCATACAGTACGGGGGTATGATACGAACACGACCTGCGCGGGCCTGTTGCACCAATGTGGCCCTCCACTCCAAAACCAACCTCAGGCAAATAGGACCGGTTGGGAGGGTCATGTCCTTCATTTTTACAACAAAAACCTACCCCGCCGATGCTCGGACAGAACAGACTCCCGGAAAACGAAATTGCTCCCACCCATTTCATTATACCACTTATCCCGAGAGGAAACACCCAGAAACAACACCTAGCACAATTACCGTCCGTTGGACATCGCTATAAAAAATGTCAGACACAAAACTGGATTTTTAACGAAATCTGACCGGGTCTAACCATACCTAGACTTATTCCAAAATATGAAAAAAACTCAAAATAAACTATAGAAACCAACCAAAAATATCATCGCACACAGGTGATTTAACACGGAAATAGGATTAACATAAACTCCCACCCACTAACCTTGAAAGGCAAAGCCCAACGTGCCAATAGTAAGGTTGGGGACTCCTGGCCACCCAGTTTCCCACAAACAAACAACAAATACTTCCTGACCCAGTGACCCATGGAGCCTGAGAACAGGCAACCGTGCGTGAAAACCGCATAGCCATACAAGACCTGCGGGCCATTTGGCCATTTAAGCAAGCAGCTCCCTTGCCCCCGGACATTGAGGGCTTTGAAGCGCCGGCGAGGGACGGATGGATTCGAAGCCCATCCCCCATCCGGCAGAGCTCGGTGAGCCACACACTTAATTTTTCTTATCTTTTTTTTATCCTTTTACTATTTATTATTATTTTTAACATTTTACAGCGTTTTTTTAGATTTTTTAGCTTTTTTTTTAGGGTTTGGCATCTCCCCGGGGTCGTTCGCGGTGTATGGGGCACGCGGGAGCTCAGCCTAGGGGGACCCTACTGGGTGCCAGAGGGGTCCCCCGGCAAGCAGCAGCCCTCCTGCGGCTGGTCCGGGTCCTCTCTCCCGCGGGTTGGTCGGGGACCGCAGCGGCTCGGCGGCTTGCCCTGTACTACCCTCTGGGAGGCACCCCGGAATGCTCAGAGGGTTCCCTTGGAGGCAGTCAGCTGCTGCGGTGGGCCTGGGTCCCTTCGTTCCCTATGGGAGGTGGGAAGGCAGCGGTCGCCGGGGCTGGTCCACAATCCTCACCCCTATAGAGAAATATAAAAAAGAGTTTTATTAGATAGTTTGGCTCTGCTCGTCGCCATTGGGGATTGCAACAACCTGGTCGACGGACAAGGTGAGTAGGCTAGGGGCCACGCCCCTAAACAAGGTACCCATTTCGTAGGAGGCAGGGCACAAATTAATGGGTCACTTACATTAAAAGGGTAAATACCTTAACACCGCCTACTACAGAAACGGCGCAACCTCATTTCACGACCCTTCAAATGCTAAATACGAAGAACACAGGAGAAACAATCCAAACGTTAACCCCCACTGGTAGGAGACACACTCCAGGGCTGATCAACCTGGGAGGGTCCTTCCTTGGGTGAGGGTTTTGGTGTCTCGTGATACTGGCCGAAACTCCCGTAACCGAAGGCACTACTGATGATGTGTTCTCCACATTATACACAATCACACCCAATGGCGGGGGGGACTTCAACTTCACTAAACAACCCCCACTGACCGCTACACAACACTGCGGACCAAATATATCATGACCCGGGGTTCGAGTTGGGCTGGTGCGGCTGTCCGTCTCGGGTATCCTGGGGGCTGGTTGTAGTCGTCGGACTCCGAGTTCATGAGTACCCCTCTGACTGGCGGTCCTACCGGATTAACTCATCACCAGCGTCCTAACATTAAACCCTTAGCCTCAGCACTAACCTAACCAACCTTAACCCTTTGCCTGCGCCTTTGACCGAACCCTACTTAACTTGAGCCTACGCCTAAACCACAGGCCCCTAACCCTAACCATTATTTTAGCTTAACCCGCCCTTAGCCCTACCTAACCTATCGCCCCAACCGTAGGCCTCTAACACTACCCATAGGCCCTAACTCTCACCTTTACGTAGCCATCCCCCCTTAAGTTCATAGGATATCCACCAGGATCCTGCTGTTTGTCTCGCCGCTCTCTTTCCCCCTTCTGCAACCCCAAATATTGGTGCTTGTTTGGAGGGGCGCGTAGGCAGGATACGCCTCTCCGCGCGCGTGTGGTGGAAGCGAATCTCGCATCCCCTTCTGTTCTGTAAGAGGTTCGCGTGGCTGATGAGGGACGGTTGTCCACAGTACATAGCTACATAACTTAATAGCCCTACCCGTAAATAAGGTCTATTATAGTAGCCTAACCTTAGCAAGGCCTAACCTTAACCTTTTGACCTTAGCCCTTAACTTAAATTACCTCTAACCCTACGATAGCCTTACCCTAACTGGAATATTACCCTGACTAGCAACCCAATTATAACCTTAATTATATGATATCACAGGATTCCGGTTTTCGCGCTCTTTTCCCACCTTCTGCTAGCTTCAAATTGTGGGGATATGTTTGGAGGGTGAGTAGGGCACAGGAACGCAATCGGGAGCGGGTTGGGTGAAGGCGCCATCTCGCATCCCATTCGTTTCCTGTAGAGGGTTCTCCGCGTGGATGAGAGGGAGGTGTTCCACATTTACATAGGACTTATAACTATAATTTTAATTAGTTTTAACCTTAAAAATAGGATCTAATTTTATGTTAATAAATACCTCTAAACTATAGGCCCTAACCCATAGCCGATCGTCGTAACCCAAAATTTATCAATTATAACTTCACCCAATCCTATATTCTAACCCCTTAATTATACGGATATCCACAGGCTTCCTGCGTTTTCTCGCGCCCTTTCCCGCCTCTGCAGCTCCCATTGTGGAGCCTGTTTGGAGGGTGAGTAGGGCCACAGGACTACGCCAATCCGGCGCGGTTGTGGTGAAGCGGCAATCTCGCTCCACTTCTGTTTCCTTTGTAGAGGTTCTCAGCGTGGTGAGCGGGAGATGTCACATTACATAGAAAAATTTTAACTCGACAATG
>JACBYM010000720.1:0-5000 GCA_013435755.1 Amphilophus citrinellus
TCAAAGAGTTCATGTTACTAGACAGCTCAACCGCTCTGCAGCAGACAGCACGCTGAACCTTTAAACTCAGGGGGGTGACCTTTATATGCCAATCACACCTTGAAGGACAACCACAGCTGGGTCCAGGGCAGGTCAGGTCCAGGTCAAGGTCCAGGTCAAGGTGGGTTCCTGTGAAGAATGATGCGCAGGGATTGAGTGCTGAGCTGTGACATGGAGAAATCATGGACAGTTAGAGAGGGGCATCTCACCTCTGAGCTTTGTACTGGCTCTCATGTTCCCACACAGAGTGGTTTTAGAGGGAGGGGCTCCCTCCATTTTGCTCTCACTCTGAACCCATAGCTGCTGAATCCACAGCAGCTCACACCACTTTCTACCCTTCACCTGCAGAGGAAACACACAGCATTGATGCTCACAGCATCCACTGACACTGCAGAGCGCATGTCGGATGTGTTGACTAACATCCATGTGAGACACACACAGCTTTTCATCAGTTCACTACAAAAAGTGTCCCAGAGAGCCCGATTCAGCCTCCAAATGCCTCCATTCCTGGAGTAGTGATGTTACTCTTGTACCAAAGCGCTGAGGCCTGTACCGACCAAAGGGTCCAATGACGCCTGGTTCGAGGCCCTATGGATCGTAGCAGCACATCAAACCCCTGGACCAATCAAGCTTCCAGACTTCGATTCCTTCATAGCTGTGTTTTCTAGGCTCTGAAATTTATACCAGAAAGGAAGGAATCGCCTCAGACCAACACTGGCAGTTTGTTTGCACTTCCACACACACAACCTGTCTCTACTATACTATACTGATATAGTTAGGATGTTTTGTGTAAAACTTTGTAGATAGTGTTTTCTATTTCATTCATTTTACGTCATGCCGTCTCTGTACTTTAAGCTGCTTATATCAAATACCCCCGTTGTGGAACCATGAAAGAAAGTTGATCTTGTATTTTAAATTAATACACCACGATCATCATAGATTTATTAATCTGGGCTTAGAAAACAGCCAATGAGAGTTTTTTAGAGCCTGTCTGTCTGTCAGTTTGACATATTTGCTTTTACAAGAAGAGCTCTATAAGTTTTCTATAGGCTCTTCCTGTTAAGTATATTTTTTTTTTATTTTAGTTATTCGCAGTGAGTTTAAAATGTGCAGATGAAGTGTAATACGAAAATTATCTATTACTTGATAATTGATGATAATTGATAGAAAACCTTATCGAGTAAAAGAGTATATCTATATTTTTGTGTGTCTGCTTTTACGTGATTTCTGCAAACCATTAGTGAAGGAAACTACGGCACTCTGGGACACGATTAAATGGATGATATATAAGTGTAACTCTCTGGGTAATATGCAGAATTATCATTCATCATCTAATAAAGCCTGATGTAGAGTTCTGCTTCTTCGGTCCTAACGTACATACCACATGCAACACCTCGAGAAATGTAACTACACGCCACAAGACTGCGATCACTGCCGAGAGACTTCAGAGATGCTTCAAGTTACATACAGTTACACTCAATTAACAAGCAGGAGCAGCATTTAAGCGGTTAGCAGGCTGGTTTTCAAGATGGCGACCAGAGCGGAGGTTTTGTGAGGAGCTCCAAGACTGTAAGTTGTACCACGTTACCAAAGGCATCTAAACCAAATGTTATGATCACTGCCAATCTAGTCGTCTTTTACACACAAGATAAGAAGAAGAGTTTGAACGAAAACTGTCAGTGTGAAAAGAATTGTCACCGGAGAACTTCTAGCCATTAGCTTCGAGCTAGCTAGCTTGACATTGGCTCAACTCTGCACTGCAATGGCAAAAAGAGGAGCGAAAAATGTTAAAGAAGGAGCTTCTTTGTTGCAGCATGATCTCCAAAGCTTCGAAGCTGCTTTCACGCCGCTACCTATTACACCTTCAAAGAGTCCTGAATCAAAAAAGCAAAGATCAGCTGATATTTTACCCGGAGGAACCTCTAATGATGATATTCTGAAAGCTGTACTGGAGCTATCTGGTCGCTTCGCAGCTTTAGAGCAGAAAATTACCAAAAACACTGAAGTCATCACCAATGTCTGCGATCAGTTGAAAGCAGTGGAAATTTGTGTGCAAAAGAACGAAAGCAAGATAAAAGATGTATCGGAGCAGATGGTTAAAATCCAGCAAAGAAGCGATGAAGCCGAGCGCTACAGCAGACGATGGAACCTACGGCTGTATGGGAAGAAGGAAACACCTGGGGAAAACATCAGACCAGAAATATGAAGCTCTTCGCTGCGCTCGCACCAGAGGATAAAGAAAAGCTAGACTTTCTTGTCGACACCGTGCACAGGGTCGGTGTGCCCCGGGATAATTCAATCGGCCTGTTATCATTCAGTTCACTATGCGGGGCATTCAGAAACAAGATCTGGAGGATCTCCCGAGACAACAAAATACTTAAAGAGCAGAAGCTGTTGCTGAAAGAGGATCTGACACATGCTGACCGGATGGAAAGAAGTCAGTTATGGCCAATTGTGGAAGAAGCAAGGAAACAAGCCGGCTTCAGAGGCCCTCACGCACATGTGGGAGGGAAAAGAGTGACTAAATAAACGCAGGTTAACATCTATGCAACGATGGATGCAGTGACAATACTTTCAGTCAGTACTTGAAATAGGTTTAAAATGCACTTAAAAGAAAATGGTACTTATAGTGGAGGATAAAGGTTCGTAAGTACTACTTTTTTTGTGTTGTTTTTTTTCTTCTTCTTCTTCTTTAGTGTTTGTGTGTTATAGACATCACTAATTTGTTATTATGGCAAGTTTTAGCTTTAAGGCATTAAATTTATGTTCTCTTAATGTAAGAGGTCTACGGGAAAACACAAAAAGAAGGGCAGTTTTCATTTTCTGTAGAAGTTGTAATACGGACATTGTTTTTCTGCAAGAGACACATTCAAGCACGAACGATGAAAAGTTCTGGAAGTCACAATGGGGGGATTTTATATTTTTTTCCCATGGCTCAAATCATTCAGCAGGTACAGCAATATTGTTAAATAGATTTGATGGTAATATTCTGGAGTCTGTAGGGTCAAATGAGGGTCACTGGATTCTGTTAGTTGTGAAGTTGGATAACCAACAGTTTATTATTGGAAATGTTTATGGTCCAAATAATTCAGCTCAGGCAAAGAATGTTTTCCAGGACTTCTCTCTAAAGACGGACGTTCTGAAAGCAAAATACAATGACTCTGCAATCATCATTGGTGGAGACTTTAACGATGTTTCAGATGATATTGCCGACCGTCATCCTCCAAGGTTCACATCATCAGGTTTCAAATCTACTGAATTCTTGTGTGCAAAGTATCATCTTATGGATGTGTGGAGATTTATGAACCCTGATACCACACAATATACATGGGCCAGTTCTAGCAGAAGCTTTCAGTCACGTATAGACTTATGGCTGTTGTCAACATATGGTTTACAATATGTCACTGATATTTCTTATTCTTATGCTCCATTATCAGATCATAAATTAATCAGTCTTAGATTAAAAGGAGTTAAGGAACAACCAAGTATTAGAGGCTATTGGAAACTTAACAATAATCTTTTGGATGATAGAAAATTTAAGGAAAGTGTGTCTTTACTGGTTGAGGAAATTTTCAAAGAAACGGGGATGGACCCAATTCAAAAGTGGAAGTTTTTCAAATTTAAGGTTCGGGAAACAGCAATAAAGCGTGTAAAGAAATAAAAAAGCAAAACGCTAATAAATATATAGTTTACTCAATAAATTGGAGCCCCTAATATCCAAGCCTGATCTACTGTATCTGAAAGTGAATTGAAAACTCTGCACATTCTTAAGGATGAGCTTGATAAAATGTATGTGAATTTAGCTAAAGGAGCTTTCATAAGGTCTCGAGCTAAATGGCTGGAAGAAGGAGAGAAATGCTCTAGTTATTTTTTTTGCATTAGAAAAAAGAAACAGAAAAGGAATAATATTATGGCTCTTAACATTAATGCTATAATACGCTCAGATTTCTCATTATACTACCTCATTTTATAGCGAGTTATATTCCTCAAAGTTTAACCAAACTAAGTGTGATGCATTTATGAATCACATTAAGGTGTCTACACCTCTGATATCGGAGGCCTTTAAAGGCGCATGTCAGGCTGAGCTTTCATCGTCAGATATGACAGAAGCTGTGCGTTCAATGAGCTTAGGTAAGTCACCTGGTAGTGATGGACTTACAGTAGAGTTTTATCTCTGTTTTTGGGAATTAATTAGTGACCATCTCTTACTAATGTTCAAAGATTGTATAAGTAAGCAAGAAATGACTACACCCATGAAACAGGGTCTAATAACTCTGCTGCCCAAGGCTGATAAAGACCTTTTAAAAACAGAAAATTGAGACCTATCTCACTTTTAAATACTGACTATAACATTTTAGCTCTGGTGTATGCTAAATGATTGAAAAACAACTTAGGAGAGATAATAAGTGAAAACCAAAATGGATTTCTTCCTAAGCGTCACATAAGCTCTAATATTAGACTAGTGTTGGATTTAATAGATTATTCAGATTTTATAAACTCCAATGCTCTGATGATCTTCCTGGATTTTTATAAGGCATTTGACTCAATTGAACACTCCTTCATTTTGCAAACACTACAACTTTTAGGTTTTGGAGAGTCATTTATTAATGCCATTAAAACGTTTTATAATGACATAAACGGCTTGATTATTTTATATCCACGGATGTCTGGAAGGTTTCAGATACTAAGGGGTGTACGACAGGGTTGCCAAATTTCATGCTTTTTGTTTTTCATCATTGCTGAACTCTTATTTCCCACAACCCGTATATACATGGCTTAACAATTTTTAATAAAGAAGTTAAAATGGTTCAACTAGCAGATGACACAGTCTTATTTCTTAAAGATAAATCACAGATACCAGGTGCTCTAGATGCTATTCAGAAATTTTCAGATGCCTCAGGGCTCTAACTAAATGTTGACAAAAGTGAAATTTTATGTTTATATGATACTGATGACTGGCG
>JACBYM010000720.1:10000-35837 GCA_013435755.1 Amphilophus citrinellus
AACTCCACAAAACTCTACAAACTCTACGGAGAAAGGCGCTAAGTTTCCAACACTGGCGAACAGACTGACTTTCACTTCTCCTCCCTCCGTTTACAGGAAAACAGCTGACAGGAATGAGGAAGCTGGGACTTGTAGTTTTTCCCCTCGGACTTGTAGTTTTCCCCTCTGTTTCCCCCTTCTTCCTTGTAGAGGCTTGAATCCATCCAGGACGCGCAGTGCATGCTGGGACAGCTGCGGCTCGGTCCAAAAACAGCGTCTCTGTGAACATGGATCCACTCTGTGAGCTGGAAACAGCTTCTTTCTAACCGGGAGGAGGCGCTAGCATGGCTGATAAAGCATCTGTAGCTGCTGATGCTGTGAAAAACACCTGTACAGGTAACACTGTGCTCTGTGATGCTGATGTGGAAGGTGACTGATCTGTCAGTCAGTGAATATAACGAGCTCACTGTGAGCATCTCTGATATCTGTGGCTGTAACACTGAATCAGAGCATGAAGACTTCCTGTTCTCAGACTTCAGCCCATCAGTCTGTGACTCTGATCATTGTTCAGGTCTTCATTGTTTCCAGGAGGAGAAGCACCTCTGAGCTTCTGCTGAGGAGGAGCTCCAGGAGAGCCTCGCTCTCTGAAAGACCTCCATGAACAGCTGCAGCAGCTCTGCACTTTTACAGCCACTTCTGTTCATCCCAAAGCTGTGAAGAGAGCACAGCTTCTTCCTCAGAGTCAGCTCAGCTTCATCACATTCATACTACAGACCAGGGACGCCCAAAGGGTGGCCCGTGGCCCCTGCTGGGCCTTGGAGGTGGTGCAGGTGGGCCACAAGAACTGGGTTTAAAGAGGACTCGTAACTTTATGAGATCAGAAACACTAAAATGTGACAAATGATGCTCATTAAACATGAGGAATGAGCCCAGGTGAGTTGTGTCCAGGTAAACAGTCCCTCTGAGAGGAAACAGTGCTGATGGGAATCAAACAGGAACACAGATGGATGGATGGATGGATAGAAACAATGTTGCCCTCTGGTTAGCGTTTCAGTGCTGTTGTCTGTTTTCTTTGGTAAAGGATGGAGATGGGTCGGCTGTGCAGAGGGATACTGAGCAGCATCTACAGCATAAAGGTGGAGGGAGGTGAAGCCACTGCTCCTCCAGCAGATGTTGGGCTTGTGGTTGAAGGAGTTGATCTTCTCCAGGACCTGGGTGATGTTGCATCTGCATGTGCAGTCTTAATGGGTGTTATATATGCAGTGAATGTGTGCTACCAGAAAGAGCTGAAAGTCTTCTTGGAGCTGCTTCAGAAGATCTTCCTCCAACTGGATGCTGGAAGACTTTGAACGCAGGGACAGATGCTCACCAACAAACTATATCAATAAACTCTGAACTATTTGGACCTGAACAAACACTGCAAACACACAGCTTACCAAGTATTTTTGTCTAGTCTGAAGATATTTGCACTAGAAACAGGACAAAAGTACTTGGTAAGATTGTGTGTTTGCAGTGTAGTTGCACTAGTAAAGGTAATTACAAAAACTGCTGGATTTTACAATAACAGAAGAAAAGATGCAGCAATCCTGAACAAACATTAGAGATCAGTTTGCTGTGATTGTGTTGAAGGTGGAACAGACAAAACTGTGCTAATGCCCTGATGTTTACCATTTAAAATCCAAAGAACTGCAGCTGGAACACTTTCAATGAGAGGGCGTGATTAAAAGCATCAATGATCATCATCATACATGTCATCAAATGGCAGCTGATAGTTTCACTGCTCCACACTGATGGACAGTTTAGATACATTGTTGCAGGATTTGTTTTGCATTTTTCAGCTCAGTGAAATGTTTGTTCTTAATTGTGACACATTTCCAAGTTGTGAGTGTGAATCCTCAGAATGATCACATGATGTTCTGCATTACTGTTCTTATGACTGAAGTTTGTGAATTATTCTTTCAGACTGTGTTTCTGTGACCTTGCTGAGGCTTCATGTTGATCAAATATGAGACATTTGAAAGTGAAAGTTTGTTATTGTTGGTCAGCTGATCTTCTTGTGACTGTTAACTTGGTTAAAACAAGGTTCTGTTTAAGATCTCTGCTGTTAAATAAAGAAGATAAAAGAATTCATTTGTGTGGAACCTGCTAACAAACTTGAATTTAGTTAAGTAGAGGAAAATGAGTTGGATTAAAAGCTTATCAGCTGATGGAAAGCAGATTTTACTCGTTAAAGTAACAAAATTTGTTTATGTTGAGTGAAAAAATGCAAAATAAGTTCAGTGAAAGTGTGCGTGCTTTGTCAGAGTAACACAAAAAAGTACAGTTAGTTCAGCTAACTTCTCTTTTGTCAGTCTGAAGTGATTTGCAGTAGTTGGGTTCATTCATTTTATCTTAAACACAAGGACATAAAGTCAGATTACTATATGTTTTTAACAAAATACAATTATGTGGAAGCTGCTGAAAAGAAACAATTGTGTAAAGTCAACGATTCATTTGTTGAGTGTGTGTTTGTGTGGATAAATGAAGATGCTGCTGCAGTTCCTGCTCCTCATCAGCAGGAAGAAGCTCACTCTGAATGAATGCATCACCTGCAGCAGCACCTGCTGATGATGCTCATCCAACAGGTAAATTCAGGCAGAGATCCTGAGTTAGTGATGTGCAGGTTTGCTGGTCTGAGACCAGCCTCCAGGCAGGGATGTCAGCCCAGTTTGATCTGAGCTCAGTGTGAATGAGCCTAAGCTCACACGTAGTCCTGAGATGTGCTAATATTAGAAAACAAAGGACAGTTTGAAGCACACCTCAGTTTTCTGCACCATAAAGAAATGATTCTGTAGTCAGTGAAATAAACCTGCAGCTCTTTGAGCGTGTAAACGTGTGTCTGTGGGAAAAGCTGGGAAAATAATCTGTTTTCCTCCTTCGTGTGTCCAAAGCTGTCCAGGGGGCGGATCGGGGTCTCAGCCCACCCGTTTCCTCTCCTGGGACCTTGTGTGACGCTCCTGCCTAAAAGGAGCGTTTAGGAGTCTCGGGTGGTCCGTTAGCAGCGGCTTTAACGGGACTTTGTTTTAGTTCTTACAGCAGGAGGAAGATACTGCTGCTCCTCATCAACGGTTAGAAACCCGCCATGAACCGCTGAACCTGCACTAACCAGGACTAACCCACACTAACCTGGACTAACCCAGACTAACCCAGACTAACCCAGACAAACCCACATTAACCTGGACTAACCCAGACTAACCCACACTATACCGGACTAACCTGCAGTCTAACCCCCGTCACAGAGTCAAACATATTTAAAGATGAGCGGCTCTTTGAAAGTGTGAGGCTGCTCTGCAACAGTCCAGACCCCGGGACTAGCTGCCTGCACAGTGTCTGTGTGGAGTTTCTAAGGGGGGGGTCAGTCAGTGCTGAACGGCGTCCTCAGGAAGTCTGTGGAGAAACAGCGGGCACAGCTGTATGGAAGAGGATCAGGCCCACTGGGGAAAAAGAGAGGTCATAGTTCAGACTTTTTGTCATGGTTGTGGGTCAGTGGCCCAGGGTTTGAGTCCCTTTTTGTTTAGTTCCATTTTGTTGTAATTTTTTGGCTGGTGGCTGTTACTCTTTAGATGCTCAGTTTGTTTTGGTTAGGCTTTCTGTTTGTTTATTTGTTTGTTATTCAGGGTTTCTTGTGTTTGGGTGTTTTGTTCCACTTCCTGTTTTGTTTTGTTAGTGTCGTGTTTCGTGTGTGTTATTCAGTTTTGCTTCCTCTTCTCTCGTCTGCGTAATTATGGTCAGCTGTTTTCCCACCTGTTGTCACTCCCTTCATTAACCCTTGTGTATTTATTGTCTGCTCTTGTCTTTGTCGGGTCCTGAGTCTCTATACGTTAACGTTCTGTGCTGAGTGTTTTGTAGTTTTCAAGTCCTTTTGTGTAACCAGCCTGTCCAGCTTAGTCCTTTGTGTTTGTTTAAATAAAGTTATTGTTGAGTTCAGCTCGTGCCCCGCGTCCTGCTTTGAGGTCCTCCCTGCCCTGCCAGCAGCACCCAGCCGTGACACTTTGTTCACTTTCCTTCAGAGGCTCTGAGACTCAGTGTGGCAGCAGATACACACTGAGGATCCTTCACACCACATCTGTGTGTGTTTGACACAACAGTCACTGCAGCTGAAGCCCTCCAGTTTAAATGCTGACGTCCCCACGCAGTGGACACGGTCTCATGACTGCACATGCTCAGAACACAGTGACAGTGAACCAGGTGATGGATATTTGTCATTTTCCCAGATATAGTTATTATTCTGATGTGTGCTGTATGCACTCTATACACTGCACATATATACTGTCAGGTTCATGTATCCACTGCAGTAACAAGTTATCCACCCATTATTTATTCCACCATCTTTGCACTCTGCACCACTGCACACACAAATATAAATACACATGTTGTTGTTGTACACACACTACAGCTGATTCTGACTGGGTTACACACAGTAACACAATGTTTGTCTTTGATGAGCAGGTGTTATTGTCCAACTCTTTTTATTATAAAACAATCGAAAATATCCAAACTTTGTTTTTGTGGATTCTAGAATAAAATACATCAATTTATTATTTTTTATTTTAATTGAACATGTTTATCATTTCTGTGGGCAGGTTTTTGAAGAGAAAACAGCTGGAAAAAGGTTCAAACCTAAAACCACTAGTGACTGCATTATGTGAGAAAATGATACATATGATTATAATATGTTATAAATATATAAAGCAAAGATTTGGGATAAAAAATATTGTAGCATCTGTCAGGACATTAAAGAAGATGAGAGATTGCAAGCAAATGTTGCCCTTTTATTGATAATCACATGGTTGGGGTTAGGGTTTCAGTAACTTTCCAGTTGTTTTTCCCCTGTATTTTGTCAGGGTCAAGTTGTTAAGTTTGTTAGTTATTTTGTTATGCCATATTATTGTATTATTGTAATCATATTATTACTGGAAGTAATATTGTCCATATGACAATAAAAGTCATATACACTACGTGCCATGTATAGATTCATATACAGTATACACACACACACACACACACACATACAGATATATATATAGTGGGCCAGTCTGTCAGGAACTCCCGGGCCACTTTTTCTCCCCAGTCCGCCCCTGCCTAGTAAGGCTGCCTTTGAGGGATGCAGAAACAGTACGAACTCAATCAGACTCAGTAGAGCTGAATGCAAGTGGATTACATCTGGCACTGCACGAAAAGAAGCATATCCGTCCCCGTATACTGACGCGGGCGCCGCTAGTAAACGACAGCTTTCGTCAGCATACGGGGATACGCATTTTCGTTCGCCTGAGACGGATATGGTCGTTTATGTACCACCAGAAGCAGCGGGGGTAAAGATACGGGGGAGCCGGCAAGCGGGAGGTGTTAACGACTCTACATATGAATAGCAGCGCTGCAAGCCAAAGCAGCAGCAACAGGCCCACGTGGCTTATCAGTCATTGGATGAAAAAAAAAAATCACAACTCAACACTCACATGTGATTGGTTGGTAGATCTATCCCCCCATTGGCCTTTATAAAAGCAGGCCTGGGTAAGCCACCCCTCCCCCATAAATAATAACCCAGTAATAAAAATTATTTTTAAATTATTACTTGGTGATATACCTTGTATGCTAATATCCTAACTCAATTATGAGAAAAAGTGAGAGGCACAAGTTTGAATTTCTTTGTTTTATTTATAAGACAGAGAAACATGCAGACCCAACACCACAAGCACCAATACTAAGGACACAAAACCACATTCAATCAACATGGATCAAAGATCAAAGTTACAGGAGCAGCTGAAGGACAAAAAGCTGTGATCATTAAAGAACTTTGAGCTTTGGACAAATATCACACATGTTCACAATTATGAGAGCTTCATCCAAACCATCATTTCCCATCAGGAAGCCACAACAGTCACTATCCATATAACAATGTAACAAAAATCACTTTGCTCTGTTTGCTCCAAATGAACTCTGTCCATAAATGAAGAGTGAAAATGAGGATTTGGGACTAATTCTGCAGTTTGGATTCACTCAGGTTATTGATGATTAATATGAATTGATGATGATTTCCCTCCTCTTTGTTTCTTTGTTGCTCTTTTTCGTGTCTTTATAAGTTGCTGCTGTTGCAGAGAATTTCCAGCAAACGTGATTTCTGTGCGCAGCGGAGTCACGTGACCGCGAAGCAACAAACCACAGCAGAGCAGGAAGAAGGGGGCGGAGCAAAGTGCGGCTGCGTGTTTGGAGCGGAGCAGAGAGAGCTGCTTTTTCCTGGAGGAAAAGAAGTGAACTTAGAGGAGAAACAAACTAAAGCATCGATCCAACATCACTACCAACTATTGATACTTGGATCGATCCGCACCCTGATCTCCTGGATCTGACCTGAGAACAGCGTTAATCTCTGTCTGTGGGCTCAGCTAAAGGTAAGCATCGAGCTAACTTTAGTAGCTTAGTAGAAAACTGCTGAGGATGAACACATGAGAGGAAGTGAACTCCTAAAAAGTCTCCTTTGAATGAGTCGCTGCTATAAACTAATGCAGAGGAAGATGTTAACAAACACTGATGAAAGTAAACAGAGTTCATATCTGAAATCACTGAGGATAAAAACATATTGTGGTGCTTCATGTGCAGCTCTTGCTGATTTGGGACAAGAAGAATGTTTTAATCATGTTGTTGATTAAATGTTGGATTTTATTTTGTCTACAGAAGCCAGAAGTTTGTCCACTTGTGATCAATCAGATTGATTTTTCTTGTGTATTGTTGGGTTGACTTGAACATTTGAAGGTTTAAAGCTGCATTTCCCCCAAAAGAATAAACTATAATCATGAAGAGTGAAGAAGAATTTAAAAATGTCTTCCAGTGTCAAACACAGCTGCAGCAGTCAAAGCCAGGAAGGAAAGCTGGTAAAAAGTGTTGAATGTGTGAGTTCAAAGGCCCCATCATTAAAGCTCAGGTAGATCTGACTATGATTACAATTGTTCCTTCTATCAAATGAATGTTTAGCACAGAGTGAATTCAGATGTTCTCCTGTTTCTATATTTGCTTTCTACTGGGATCCACTGTGTGGTAGATGATGGAGACACTGAGTCTGGTCCAGCTGCTTTGTGGGGGTTCTGTCTCTGAAAGAGTATCTACATCTCTCTCAACTATGGAGAGAGGCGTCATGGGGGGTGGAGAGACTTGTGAGGTGGTGAGCAGGTCCCTGTTGTAGTATGAATGGTGGAGGTGGTGGGACTGGGGTGGGGGAGTAACAGGTCTGTCCCATTGTTGAAGCTACAGGAGAAGCTGTTCAGGCTGTTGGTGAGGTGTGAACTGCTGGTGCAGTGGGGGGGCTTTAGGCTTGTGGTTGGGTCACTGAGAACTTTCCAGACAGAAGCAGAGTCGTTGACTGCAAACTGGTTTTGGAGTTTCTTTCAGTTCACCTGTTTAGCCTCTCACTGCTTTACTAAAGCTGAACTTTGAAACTGCCTCTGTCTCCACTCTGAAACACTTCCTCCTTTTCCAGCCTCACTGTTGAAGTGTCTAAATCCAAATCAGCCTTAAAGGGCTCATCCCCCCAAACAGTGCAGTGTGGTAGCTTCTAATAAAGATCTGTTCTCCTGCAGCTGATCATCAGGAGGAGGAGAGTCTGACGGAGCAGCAGAGGAACATTTTCAGCCTCTACAGAGGAAACAATGAGTTCAACACAACAGGTGAGAAAAATCTCAGTGTTACACTATTATTGAAACTGTGTGACTTCATCAGCTGCTGCTGGTTTGGTTTATTATGGTCCCAGTTAGCACTGAAGTTACAACCAGACCAAATAAAAAGGTCACATTTTAACAGGACACTGAAACAAAGACATTAATAATCAAGATTCAGATCAAACCCACAGTTTATCACACAATACATCATTTTCATTGAGCAGTATTTGATCTATAAAGTCATTTTCATCACTGTTATAATTACACATTTCATATTTTCATAGCACTTTTCCACTCTCTCCTCATTAGATCTCATTGTTTTCCAACCAGTTTGATTCCAGTTCTTACTGGTTTGGAAATGCTGTCCCAGTAGCTGTTGATGTTGCTGTTGTGGTGATCCCCAGAGTCTCTCATCCCGTGGTTCAACCCACTCCAACTCCACTGTGTTGGACTGCAGCTGGTGGCAGTAGTCCTTGTTCTGCTCTGAAGATCTGCTTCAAGCTTCAGGGTCACTCTGAGCAGAAGCTGCAGAAGGTGGAGAGCTGCTTCATGTGCTGCTACACCAAACTCACAGAGGCTGCAGAGCAGAACAACAACTACATCACAAACTGCAGTTCAACACTGTGGAGTTTGTCTGTCAGTGTGATCAGAAACTCAGTGAGAGAGAGCTCATATTTGCTTTGTTATTTGTTAGAAAATATATGCATACAGTACTTGAAAAAGTGTGTGTTTGCTGTCCTTTTATGGCCTTCATGTGGCCTGCAGTAGTCCTGTGAGGAATCTTGGATTCATCTTTGACCAGGATGTGTCTGTTAGCTCACAGATAAAACAAGTTTCCAGGATGGCTTTCATCCATTTGCAGTGTTGTCCCATCCTTTGGCATTTTGACATGTTATGATTCTTTATAACCAGGATGTCCAATTAATGCTTTGAAATCATTTTACATAAATTTATGTTTCCTCTCTTTTTCCCTTGTACATGGCTGCATGTAATGTGCTACTGTCACCAGTAGGTGGAGGTAATAGACCTAGTAGATCTTTGGAGGCTCCAAAGAAAACTCTAATATTTTTTTTTTAAAATCTTTATTTAGTAATTTTTAATAAGGTACAACAGCAATAGGAATGGATTGAGTTTAACTAAGATTAAGAGAACACAAAAAGGAAACAGAAGCCAAAAACAAACCGCAAAAAACAACCCAAAAACAAAGGGGGGGTGGGGGGGCGATGTCAAGGTGTCACACCAAAATGCTTAATAGAAAATCTTCATGCTTCTTTTAATTTGTAGGCTAACCATTTTGCCCAGTGTTTGTTGTACAAATGACCTCTTAACCACAGGGTGTGGGTCAACTTTTCCATATCATGAATCCCTTCCACAATTTCTTGCCACTGTTCTGTCCGAGGTGGTTCAGGCTTTGGCCAAGACTTTGTGATGGCCTTTTTGCATGCCACAGTCAAAATTTTAAAAAGATAAAGGTCATCTTTAGGGATTGCCACATCAGATAAATGGCCCAACAGGAAAATCTTAGGGTCCAAGGGGATCCCATACCCCATAATATGCTTGATCCTTTGAGAGATATTACCCCAAAAAGGCTGTAATTTTATACAAGACCAAAATATGTGAGCATGATTGGCGTTCAAATGCCCACACTGCCTCCAACATTGTTGTTGTGTCCCCCTCTGTCTATTTATAATGTGAGGTGTAATGAAGAATCTAATTAGGAACTTCCACCCAAATTCCCGCCACCTTTTAGAACTAGTTGTAGTCTGCTGAGTCTTGCACATTGAAAGCCAATCATCCCCAGACACCTCAATATTCAGTTCCTTTTCCCATTTTGATTTAACATACAATTATTGCTTCCGTTTTGTCTCTGCAGCCCTCTATACAATTTCAACACAGATTTAACAGGATGATGTTTATAGGCATCTGTAGATACTCTTAAAAAGTCAATACTTTCAGATGGAATGCATTGTCTAATTTCTGTGTTATAAAAGTGCCTGACTTGGAAATACCTGAACAGATCGCTGTTTTCCAACTTAAATTCACTTTTCAATTTCTCAAATGATTTAAAGTTGTTACCCTCTATGTACTGGCACAAAGCTGTCAGGCCCTGGTCATTCCATTTAGAAAAGGTATGGTCTACTCCGGAAGGATAAAATTTGGGGTACAGAGAGGGCCAAATTAGAAGTTTAATAACATTAGTCAGTTTATATTTATTCACAACCTCCTTCCAAATTAGCAATGTGTCTTCTAGGATTGAATTTCTGCAACTGTTTAGAGTAATCCTTCCTCCTAGGGGTATCTGGGGTTGGCACTGTCCTTGATTCAGCTCAATTTGTTTCCACCGAGATTCAAATTCTGGCGAGCACCAACATACTGCATATCTCAGTTGGGAAGCATAATAATATTCTCTTAAGTTAGGGAGGGCAAAGCCACCATGTTCTTTATCAATTTGAAGTGTCTTAAATTTTATCCTTGGTCGAGCACCTGACCATATGAACCGTGATATTAGTTTGTCCAAAGCATTGAACTGTGAATCTGGAATCTTGATTGGGAGAGCCATAAAAAGATACAAAAACCTAGGCAACAAGTTCATCTTCACTGTCTCCATCCTTGCATAAAAGTCCAATGTAAACATTGTCCAACGCAATATGTCTTTTTGTATCGAGTTAACCATCCTGTGGAAATTTAGGTTAAACAGATTATCAAGATCGTCGGAAATAGTTACTCCCAAGTATTTTAACTTTTTGGATTCCCACTTAAGGTTATATTCCTGTCTTATAGGATCAGTTGGGACATAATTGATGGTCAGGATCTGGGTTTTAGTGATATTCAAATGGTATCCGGACAGCAATCCAAACTCTCTTAAGGTTGACATAAGTTTAGGAAGTGTAGCGTCTGGATTCTGGAGATAAGTGATGATGTCATCTGCAAAGAGGCCAATGACATGGTCAGAACCTCCCATATTGATGCCTTTAAGCTCCTTGTTTTGTCTGACAGCCTGAGCCAGAGGTTCTATGAATAAAACAAAGAGTGAGGGGCTCAGGCAACATCCCTGTCGGGTCCCTCTGAACAACTGAAATCTATTAGTAAGATGACCATTAATTTTTATTCTGGCTGTCGGGCTGCTGTAGAGGGATTGTATGCATCTGATGAATTTGTCCTTGAAGCCTAAATGCTCCAGTACTCTGTATAGGAAGGGCCAGCTGACCCGATCGAAAGCTTTCTCAGCATCAAGGCTGAGCAGTGCCACACTAAGCTTTTCCTTTTTGGCCTGATCTATAACATGCAGCGTTCGTCTGATATTATCATGTGTTTGTCTGCCTTTTATGAATCCTGTTTGGTCCTCGTGGATTAAAACTGGGAGGAGATTCTCCAATCTCTTATAGATTATGGAGGTAAACAACTTATAGTCCACATTGAGAATTGAGATTGGGCGGTATGATTCGCAGTATTCTATGTTTTTCCCTTCTTTAGGGAGGACCGAAATCACTGCTTCTCTCCAGGAGGGTGGTATCTCT
Organism: Amphilophus citrinellus; assembly: GCA_013435755.1. Taxonomy (NCBI): domain Eukaryota; kingdom Metazoa; phylum Chordata; class Actinopteri; order Cichliformes; family Cichlidae; genus Amphilophus; species Amphilophus citrinellus. The sequence continues at coordinate 21,183 of JACBYM010000720.1, forward strand.
GCTCTATCTAAAGTCCAATTCATCGAGTCAAGCAAAACAGGAGCGAGTTCTTCCTTAAAGATTTTATACCATTCACTAGGGTACCCGTCACCACCTGGGCACTTATTCGATTTCAAATTACCAATTGCAACGTCCAATTCTTTTTTTGTAATAGGGGTAGTTAGAGCTTCGGTTTGATTTGAGCCTAAGGATGGCAAATCCAATGATGCCAGGTACTGAGAAAAGTCCTTTTCATCCGCTAATGTGGAGCAGGCATATAATGTTTTATAATAATTTTCAAAAGTCTGACGGATTTGTTTGGTATCGTATGTAAGATTATTCGTTAGCGGGTCTCTAATTTTTGTTACTGAGTGCTTTAACTGCTGCTTCCGGAGACGTCTTGCCAATATTTTTGCAGCTCTCGGACCCGATTCGTAAAAAGTTTGTTTTGAAAATCTAATTTATTTCTCTAATTCCTCCTGAAGGTTATCATTAATCCTCTTTTTAAGTACTTTAATTTGGTTGGCCAGGTCTTGATTGTTGCTGCATTGTTGCTGTTCTAGTTCCAGATTCCTAAGTGATTTTTCTAGGTCGTCATATTCTGCTCTTTTCTTCTTCTTTAGGTATGCCGTCCTTGAAATTAATTTCCCTCTCATTACTGCTTTAACTGCATCCCAAACCATTATTGGATTTACCTGTCCATCTTTGTTGTCTTTAATGCAGTCCGCTATTTCCTTCTTGATTTCCTTTGTCGTGCTTTCCTTATTAAGTATGCCTAGGTTTAGTCACCACAGTGTGACTCTGGGTTCAGCAAATATTTGAATAGATAAGTAGATAATGTTATGGTCCGATATATCGGACGTTCCAATTGAACACTCCGTCACTCTATTTCTATCCAAGATGTTCGTCAGAAAAAAATCGATCCTAGAGTGGACTTGATGGGTCAAAGAATAGTGAGTAAAGTCCTTCACTTTAGGGTGGAGAGACCTCCAGACTTCAAACATCCCAGTCTCATTTATAAAAAAATTAAGGTCTTTTGATCTGCCAAATTTTTGTCTTTTAGAGCTTGTTGTATCCAAAGTATGATTCAAAATTGTGTTCCAATCACCTGCACAGATGAGCACTCCCTCACTTATTGAAACTATTGTATTAAGTAGCAGTTTAATTAATTTTCTGTCACTCTCAGGTGGGACGTAAACATTGACAAACGTGACCACAGCACCATCAATTCTTCCCTTCACAATATTAAACCTACCCTCCTTATCCCCCTTTTTCAGTAATCAGCTCAAAATGTAAAGCATTAGAGATAAGGGTAGCTACCCCTCTTTTCCTGCTGTTTCTACAGGAGCTATAAACTGTATTTAAGTAGCCAAACGATTTAAGTTTGTTATGCTCCTGCTTGGACATGTGTGTCTCCTGTAGAAAGACTATTTGTGCTCCATCTTTTTTCATTTTTGTTAAGACCCTTTTTCTTTTTACTGGGTTACTTAGGCCATTCACATTCAAAGAAGCAATTTTTAGATTATTTACCATTGTAATAGGCGAAACTAAATTTTGTTTCAGTGCCCCTAAACAACATAGAAAGAACAGTAACATTAACATGTATAAACCTAACAGAACTAGCTTCCAGGCCAGGAGAATATGTATACTCCTTGCGGCTCTTGACAACTTTGGACACGTAGTCATGATCGAAGAAAATTCTACTGGGGCCCACCTGGATTTTTCCCTTTTTCCACGCCTCTCTCAGGATCATCTCTTTCGTTGTGTATTCCAGGAAGTTGATGATAAAAGGTCTCGGGGGAGCTTTGGGGGGGGGTTTATTCGCCAGTGAACGGTGCGCACGTTGAATCTTGAGGTCAAAATTCTCTGATAGTTGCAACTGGCCCTTCAAAAACTTCTCCACATACTGCACTGCCGAGCCTCCCTCCTCCCCTTCTGGGATCCCAAAGATGCGGATATTATTTCTGCGAGTTCCAGATTCCTAAGTGATTTTTCTAGGTCGTCATATTCTGCTCTTTTCTTATTCTTTAGGTATGCCGTCCTCGAAATTAATTTCCCTCTCATTACTGCTTTAACTGCATCCCAAAGCATTATTGGATTTACCTGTCCATCTTTGTTGTCTTTAATGCAGTCCGCTATTTCCTTCTTGATTTCCTTTGTCGTGCTTTCCTTATTAAGTATGCCTAGGTTTAGTCGCCACAGTGTGACTCTGGGTTCAGCAAATATTTGAATAGGTTTATTCGCCAGTGAACGGTGCGCACGTTGAATCTTGAGGTCAAAATTCTCTGATAGTTGCAACTGGCCCTTCAAAAACTTCTCCACATACTGCACTGCCGAGCCTCCCTCCTCCCCTTCTGGGATCCCAAAGATGTGGATATTATTTCTGCGAGATCTGGATTCTAAATGCGTTATTTTGATCTGTAGTCGACTTTGTTGCTCAAGACAGATATGCAGTGCCTCACTTGCTGCCTCTGCCCAGGTCTCCACCTGATTAATGCGAGACTCAGTTTCGTCCAGGCGCTGCGAAAGATTATGCATTTCCTTCATAATATTGTCTAGTTTTACATTGATCTCTTGCCCCAAATGTTCAATGTTCTGTTTTAATCCTTCATTGTCGCCCTTGAGATCTGCTTTTAGTTCCTTTATAGCGTTTAAAACACCGATGGGGTCCATGCTAGCTCCGGAGGGCCCGCGGCACACCCCGCTGTTGCTAACTTGGTCTGGGTGAATGTTAGCTTCCGTAGATGCATCACTTTTATCTTGAGCTTTAGGCATTTTTACCTTCTTGTTGTGACCCACTCATGTAGGCACACTGTCGAGGCGGGTTCAAAATAACGAGTTTAAGTGAGAAGTAAAAAGGTGCGGTGGGAGAGAGGTTTACTATGCGTCCGACTACGACATAGGTTCACCGGAAGTCCCAAAAAAACTCTGATATTAATGGAGTTTGAAGTTTGTTTCACGACTGCATTTCACTCACTGCCTCTGTTTGTATCTCTGTCACTGCAGGACCAACATGGAGCGAGAAGTCAAGAGGCTGACAAACCTCACAGAAGGAAGGGAGGAAAACAATACACCTGTGATCAGTGTGGGAAGACTTTTACCCTGGCTGGAAACTTAAAAACACATCAACTCATCCACACTGGAGAGAAGCCGTTCAGCTGTGACGTGTGTGGAAAGTCTTTTAGCATGGCTGGAAGCTTAAAAACACACCAACTCATCCACAGTGGAGAGAAGCCGTACAGCTGTGATCAGTGTGGCAGAGCTTTTACTGAAAGCAGCCACTTAAAGAGGCATCAAGTCACCCACTCTGGAATTAAGGCATACAGCTGTGACTATTGTGGAAAAACTTTCAGTCAGCCAGGGAGCAGAAATACACACCTACGCATTCACACTGGACATGATGTGTACAGCTGTGATCAGTGTAGAAAAAAGTTTGGAACAGACTCACAGTTACAATCCCACATGTTTACCCACACTGAGGAGAGACCTCATAAATGTGACCTGTGTGATAAGACTTTTAAAGCTCCACAGCACCTGAGAGCACACCAACAGATCCACAGCAGAGAGAGACTCTACAAGTGCAGTTACTGTGAGGTATGTGTTTTTATTTTGATCTTGTAACTTTAGCCTCACTGTTGGGAACAACTGTTCAGTTATGATTTTTGCTTCTATGATCATAAGAAACTAAATTATTACTTTTTGTGGTGACAAACATTTATATCACTGTATTATTTATGATACACCAGTTTCCTGGTATATCATGGTATTATTATTTCTGCATATATGGGTCTTTATGTTGGTTTACAGTGGCTCCTTCTTCAGTCAGGTGTATATAGAATAAAAATAATTTTATTGTCATAAAAATAAATGATAAAATCCAACCATAGAACAAATGATCAAAACATTTCTGTTTAATTCTTTGCTTTGAAGCCCAAATTCTTCTGTCTGCAGGTAAAAACACCTGTAAGCTTTGTTAGCACAGAGTAAACAGAGCCAAACTACAAACAGTTTAAATATTTGTCACAGGGAGTCGGTCCTTAACAGGCTGCCTGCTCTGCTGTTTGCTTGTGATGCCGCTTTTTGTCGTATATTTGGCTCGTTTACGTTAATGTTTCCACAGCAGAGCTGGAAGTGGGCCTTTAAAACCATTTACATTGTTTGTCTTTGACTCACCTGGTTTCCTGTTGCTGTGTGTGGGCGGAGCTTCCTGGGTGGTGTAACCTCTTCCTACCATATATAGGTCCATGTTACATTTGCCATTATGGCTGCTGGAGTTCTGGCTGCAAGTGTCCCTAAAGAACACAATCAGCTTAAATTCAAACTGATGACTCCTTCTAGAAGTGAGTCCTGTTACTTTGCAGCCATATTGAAACACACTGGAGCACTTACAGTTATTTTGAAGCATTATCTAAATTAACTTTCATTTCAAAGATCAACGGGACATAAAAACTTCATGCACAGAATATTCAGTCAGATCTGATAAAATCAGATAAATGTTTTCTTGTACACAAATCAGATTTTAACAGCTTCTCCCCTGGTAGTTATACTTCCTCCATCTTTCTCTCTAATATTTAGTCAGAGGTTTCAGTTCAGAGTTGAGCTCCATGTCTCTCTCTCATAATGTCTCTGCTGCTACCAGGACCTAACCTAGCAGTGACCGAGGATCCCACAGTCTGCCCTGCAGCAGTCCAACAGAGTTCATCACTGTAAACTGAACCACAACACTGCAAACTACCCAGTTTAGCTGCACTTACTGTCCACTATAAACTTTGAATAACATGAATTATCATTTCATTTGCTTTCAGAAAACTTTCTAGAAGATGAAACATCATGTACAGATCCAATATCTGACTAAAACTCTAAAATGAATGATAACGTTACCTGTAAGCTTTAAATTAGTAGTTTATCAAAGGACTCTTGCTGAGCAGTCTTTACCTTAGAAAGAATCTCATCTTCCTCTCATGTCCTCTCTTTGTTCCACCGTTCTCCAGCTCACAGAGTCAAAGTGGGACGTGTTTGAAGGCTGCAGGAGAAAGTCTGTATGAAATGAGCCGTATGAAAAATGAACAGACACAGCTGTGTCCAAAATCACTCACTGCTCACTTATAGTGAGTCCCACAGTTTGCTGAGCTCTATCAATGTACTCTGTATAGTATGATGGTGGTATATAGTATTTCATTAGCAGGATTGTAGTATTGCTGTGGTATTCTGGTACTATCTATGCATTATAGTGTTACACTGATGTTATTGAACATTTACAGTGGTGGTAATGCAGTACTAAAATATTTGTATAGTGTGACATTATTCTTGTGTCACCACAACATTAAGGTTATCATAGTATTAAATGAGTATTATTGTAGTATTCTGGTGGTAGTATTGTAGTTCTTGTATCCAGTAAGCTGAGTGTTGTAATGTAAACAGTAAAATGTAATTGGACGTTGGCAGAGATGCTCTTTATTCCAGGCGACGTCCAGGATAAAAATGTTGAAGGATTCCTGGACTTACACTGTCTTTGTGTCTTTGTGTAGAAGCAGAGCCACACAGATGGATCCAGTTCTCAGCCCTGTCATCGCTGTGGTGGTGGGAAAGCGTTTCTCTGTGACCTTTGTGGGAAAACTTTCAGTCATCAAATGAGCCTAAAAAGACATCAGCGTAGACACACTGGACACAAACTGAAGTACTGCAAAGAATGTGGGAGGAGCTTCCCCACAACAGCTGCATTAAAACTCCATGAACTCATCCACAGTGGGGTTAAAAAGCACCTCTGTGACCAGTGTGGGTCATCCTTCACCACTGCAGGTCACCTTAAAGTGCATAAACGAATCCACACAGGAGAGAAACCATACAAGTGCAGACACTGTGACAAAAGCTTCTCACAATCAGGTACTCGTAACCTTCATGAAAGTACACACACTGAACACACTGAAGGGAACTACAGCTGTGACCAGTGTGACAAGAGCTTCAGGAATCTCACTTCATACTCCCAACACAAACGATCCCACGCTGCAAAGAAACTGTTTCACTGTTACCAATGTGCAAAAACATTCTCTTCATTATCTGCTCTGTGCAAACATCAGCGTGATCATGCAGGCCTGAAATCATTCCCATCATTGGATCACAATGAATCTGCAGACACACAAAGATCCTCTTCTGGTCAAACTTAAAGACCTTGAGATCCGGCTCCACAGAATTCCGATGGAATCTCCTGTAAAGATCTGATGAGGGAGCTGTGAAAGGAAATGTTACCATAGTTACATTTTTTCTAGCAATTAGTAGCATGCAGTTATTTGTATTAAGTTTTAGTATTTGTATTATAAAGTTGTGTTCAGGTGAGATTGCAGCAGTATTATAAGTTTGCCATCCAGTGGGCAGGATTGGACTAATTTAATATTTTGGTGGGCCTCAGGCCTTATGTTTGACAACCCTGAATTTAACACATCTGAGACAAAAGATCCATAAGATTGAAATGTTTGAGGAAACCTTCTTCCTGGATTTAAAGTGTTTTAGCTGTTAGAGTTCATGTTAGTGATGAGCTTTTCTCCAGCAGTCAGATTAAAAATCAGTTCTTATCTTACATGTTAGTTTGTACTGAATCCGTTTTATCTTCATGTTGTTGCTGTTTTATTGTTCTTGTTGTAAATCCTGCAAAGGTTAAATAAAAATATTTAAAAATGTTAAAGAAACAGTTTAATAATGATTCATTTGAGCAATGATGTCACTTCCAGTCCAAATTTATTTATAAAGCATATTTAAAACAAGGTTGACCAAAGTGATGGACATGAAAAAATAAAATTACCAAGGACACACATCAATAAATATATGTGAGAAGTCCCAAAAATATCAAAGATAATATAAAAGCCTCAAATAGCTCTCACTGCAGCTTAAAGCCAAAGAATAAAAATGAGATTTAAGGCGTACGTTGTTCTTTTATTACCAGCTTCTCTTTAACTGACTGCCACTTTATTAGGTCCTCAGAGGTTTTGGTCCATATTGGCAGCATCACACAGTTGCTGCAGATTTGTTGGCTGCGTATCCATGATGAGTCTCTCCTGTTCCTCCACATCCCAAAGGAGCTCTGTTGGATTGAGATCTGGTGACTGTGGAGGCCGTTTGACTGCAGTGAACTCAGAGTCAGGTTCAGTAAAGCAGTTTGAGATGATCTGAGCTTTGTGACACGGTGTGTTATCCTGCTGGAAGCAGCATCAGAAGATGGTACGCTGTGGTCATCAAGGGATGGACATGGTCAGCAACAACACTCAGGTAGGCTGTGGTGTTTAAATGATGCTCAGCTGGTACTGAGGGGCCCAGAGGGTGCCAAGAAAATATCCCCACATCATCACACGAACACCAGCAGCCTGAACCTCTGATACAAGCAGGATGGATCCATGCTTTCATGTTATTGATGCCACAGTCTGACCCTACCATCTGAATGCTGCAGCACAAACAGACTCATCAGACCAGGAAACATTTTTCCAACCTTCTCTTGTCCACTTATAGTGAGTCTGTGTGAACTGTAGCCTCAGTTTCCTGTTCTTCGCTGACAGCAGTGGTACCCGGTGTGGTCTTCTGCTGCTGCAGCCCGTCTGCTTCAATGTTGGACGTGTGCTCAGAGATGCTCTTCTGCATACCTTGGTTACAATGAGTGGTATTTGAATTACTGTTGACTTTATATCAGCTCAGAGCAGCCTGACGTTCACCTCTGACCTCTGGCATCAACAAGGTACATTCTCAGACACAGCGTTGCTGTTCGGCTGCAGGTTTCTGCTCTTCAGTCACATGATCCTGAAACAGGACAGCTACACTGCTGACCTGAGATCAGATCCACACGCAGACTGATCCTGTGTTTGAATGCTGTTTTTAGACTGAATCTTTGCTCTCAGAGCTCACAGAGTCCAAACTTTAAACGGGTTCACTGAGGCAGCTGACAGCCAGCTTCACCTGACTCCATGTTAGGTTAAATTAATCCAGCTAACAGAAACATAACCTATTCTGAACTCACTCTGCAGTCCAGGCCTCAGGTCCACCACCCCCGACCGAGTTCTCCCTTTTTCTCAGCTTCAGAGAGGTGAGGAGGCTCTGATCTGAAAGGCCTTCCACCACAAACAGACTCTGAGGCTTGATTCAGACTCTGCAGGGGGTCTTTGCAGAGATTATGATTCCTGATATTGATGCTATGATTATGTTGGTGTGAAACAGGGAGCATAGCAGATAGAAAACAGGTGAAGGGGGTCAGAGGTCAGACTCCTTCATCCTTCTCCAGCGTGAGGCCGTCCTCAGACCCACAGGAGTTCTCTGCTCTGTTTGGGGTCGGATCCCCGTCTAGTAGTGCCCCCTGTCTGCGTTCCTGTCTCAGCCCTGTGCTGTTTTCACCTCTTCACTCTCCATCCAGCCACCAGGTGTCCTCACACTCTCCTCCTGCTTTCAGTCACCTGACTCCCACAGCACCCTCACCTGTTTGCATCCATCCTTTACATTACTGCCATCTTGTGGCCACAGTTGGCTATTGTCACTGAAGCTTCAGTGTGTGTGCTGTTAAGAAGCTGGAGGTGGCTGGAGCTTGTTGACAAACACAATCCAGCTGCAGTTATTGATCCATCATCTGTTCATTGATTGACACTTTGATGATGACTCCTGACATCAGAGATGTGAATGAGTGATGTGACAGTTTGAAGATGGTTGAATGTGTGCTGCTTTGTTTTCATCAATCACATTAAAAACACACTTACACTTCCTCAGACCTGGGCTCAGCCATCGCACTCCAGCAGGCTCCGCCCTGAAAGGAGGAGGGGGGTCAGAGGTTATTTCCTGTCTTCCTCTGAGCGTCTGCGTCTCTGTTTTCTACATGTTTTTGTTCTGGCTCGGCCGCACGGCTAATTTCCCTTTAGGGCCGATGAAAGCGAAGCTGCGAGCACCACGAGGGATGACCGCATCATTGAACTGTTCTCAGATCAGCATCAAAACCCTGCAGCTGCAGGTCTGACCCGGCTACAGGCAGAGGCAGTGATGGCCAGTGGGAGCCTGTTTGAACCCTTTGGAGTTCATTCTTTGAAGCTTTCAGTCTGGATGTTGTTGATGAGAAAGAAAGCATTCAAATGCAGCACTGGGCTCATCAAACTTCTTCTCCATCATTAAGTAGAGGAAAAGAAGTGACAGAGTCACAGCTGTGCTTCAGAGGCACACACACACTTGAAGATGTCTGACCTTTGAATATGACAAGTATAGGAAAATGATCCACGGATCAAGGAGATCAGATCCTGTGGATTAGTCTGCAGCACCATCAGATTGTTTTCCTGTTTTTGTCTCAAAGTGTCCTTTATACAGTCAGAAAGGCACAAAAGTCAAGAGGATTTAAGCCAACAGCTGAAATGATGTTAGAACAGAGGATGTCCACGTGTTGGGCTCTTTGTCTTTCAGCAGTGCTTCACAGGATCTTCCAGTTACACATTGTTTTCACACTGGAACAACATTTGAATCTTCATTTGAACATCAATTCAAAATGACTCATTGAAGGGAATTTGCAGCTTTTGTCTTCCAGCTGAGAACTTAGAAGATCTGCAAACTGCACAAGGTTGTTAAAAGACTTGAAGCTGGAAATGAGCTCAAAATGGAAAACTGGCTCTGAAATCTGAGACTACATCACGCAGAATAATCACACCAAGAAGAACAACTTCCTCTGTGGAGCTCAGGGGCGGAGCTCAGGGCTGGCTCCGCCTTCTTGTCTGCAGCAGATCTGTATCTCTATCACATCTATATCAGCCTGTGGCTCGTATTCTTCTTCTTCACCAAATCCATGAACCTACTTAGAGGTCTTCCTCTTGTTTCTCCTGCCTAGCAGCTCCAATGGATCCCCTCTTCCTCCTCAGCACGTCCAAACCATCTCAGCCTCTTTGGTCTCCAAACCTGACCTGTCCCTCTGATGGACTCAGTTCTCTTCCTGTCCATTCTGGTCACTCCCAATGAAGATCTTAACCTCTTGACCTCTGCCTGCAGTCTTTCTGTCAATGTCTCCGTCTCCAAACCATCCATCTTGCTGCTCTCCTCCTGTCACAGATCCACTCTCTCCTTCACCTCTCTTGGGCGCTGCCATCCACCATGGAAGGTTGACCCCGTCTCCCTAAACTGATGTGTGTTAGCGCGTGTCCGCTCTGATGAACTTCACATGAATTTTGGATGAACAAAATGTGTCAGTAAACACGTCAAAGCGGCGACTTTACAGAAAGTGAAGGAATGAAGCTTTAATGCATGAAAGATTTGCTGAGAAAAACAAAAACAGAGGTCAAAGGTCAGAGCAGAGCCGTCCCTGCTACTTCTGTGCTCTTTAAGCACTGCTACAACACAACACTGACAAACTGTGTTAGACATCCTCATTCCAAAAGCATCAGAGTTTGTGTTCAGAGGCTGCATCACTGCAGGAACGGTGAATCTACAAGAACATCATCCTAAAGATGAACTTTGGCCTTGATGCAGTGAAATCAATGAAACAGATGATTTTGGATCTGAAAATGTAAAAAGCATTTATCAAAAAAAGCTGAGCTCATTTTCCCCGGACACGGTGCAGAGACTTTGAGGTGCATTTGAAATGCAATAAGTCTGCTCATCATCATCAACAACTTTCCTTTGAGAGCAGCTACAAGCCTTTAAATAATGTCAGTGTCAAGTTTATTTCTATAGCACATTTAAAAGCAACAGAGTTACCAAAGTGCTTCACAAGTTGACTGCAAAATGAGCAAGATAGATCTATAAGGCAATAAAATAGATGGAGCAATAATGACAACAAACAAATACAATAAATATGACTAATGACAAGCTAAAAACAAGAAACAGCACAACATGAAACCTGATGGGACTCAAACTGAACTTGAATTAAAAGCCAAGGTAAAAAGGTGAGTTTTTAGTGAGGATTTCAATGACTGTACAGACTCTGCAGTACGAATATGAAATGGCAGATTATTCCAGAGCCTGGGTGCTGCGACTGCAAAAGCCCGATCCTCTCTATGTTTAAAACCAGACCTCGGCTGCACTAAGAGCTTCTGGCTAGCTGATCTCCATCATAGGTACACTTCAACTATGAGAGGCAACATGAGAAAAAGAGCCAGGAAATCACATTGTAGGATTTTTAAGAATTTATTTGTAAATCATGGTGGAAAATAAAGAACAAATAAAGCTCCTGTAACGAAGGTCTTCATTACATGTTTAGGGTGGAATATGCACAAATGGGTTTAGCAGACAAAGGAATGCAGCCACATTAAAGGTTTAATGTTTTATTTGTGTTGTAGATCCCTGTTTGCAGTCTCCCAGCTGGTACTGGTGAAGGTCTGCCTAGGAACAAATGTTTTACTATGGCAGGTTTGGTAAATCAACAGGAACTACATCTTAACCTTTATGGAATTCATGTTTAATGGTTGGCCTGTTAAGGCTCAACACAGGCACATCATGTACATTGTATATAGTATTATTATTAGTATTCTTGTTTGTTTTTCTTTTTAATATATATATATATGTATATATATTAATATTTTAGTATTAGAGGTGGGGCAGCACAGTGGTGCAGTGGTTAGCACTGCTGCCTCACAGTTAGAATAACATCTGGTTCGATTCCACCTTGGCCCAGGCCCCTCCCCCTCTCTGTGTGGAGTTTGTGTGTCCCCGTGCTTGTGTGGGTTTCCTCCCACAGTCCAAAGACATGCACTTACTGGGGTTAACTGGCTGCTCTAAGTTGCCCATAGGTGTGAATGTGAGTGTGAAAGGTTGTTTGTCTCTCTGTGTAGGCCCTGCGACAGGCTGGCGACCTGTTCAGGTGTACTCTGCCTCTCGCCCTATGACAGCTGGGACAGGCTCCAGTCCCCCTGCAACCCTGAACAGGATAAACAGAAGCGAATGGATGGAAGGAACATCATACATATTATTAGATAACAATTCTTAGTAGGTTTAAGGCCAAAGGGTTGTATTCTGCTAAGTGGAGGCACCAATCACCAAATTTTCTTATCAATACAGGTTAGTACGGAAGCCAATAAATGAAAGAACCCAGGGCCCTGCCCATAGTACTACAATACCCCTGTGTTTAAATCTTGTCTACCTATTAGCTACATGGGTTGGGTGCTACATCTGGATATAGAATAAATGTGAATAAAAGTGAATTCATACCTGTACAGGTGAACGACCTGACATGGCTACAAAACCTCCCTTTAATATAGCTTATAAGAAGTTTACATATCTGGGAATTCAAGTTACAAAGTCCTTTACATCTTCATTAGAGTCCAACCTTTCTCCCTAATGTCTGACCTCCCGTCTACTATACGATTCTGGGAAATGCTCCCTATATCGCTCGTGGCAGAGTTAACGCTATAAAAACGATTATATTGCCCAAGTTTTTATATTTGTTTCAAAATCTCCCAGAGTTTATTCTGAAAGCATACTTCAAAAAGTACACTCGTTTGTCCTCCCTTCCTGTGGGGAAATAAGACGCCTAGGAAGGGGGGGGGGGGGGCTGCACTTCCCAACTTTCTGTTGTGTTACTGGGCGTCACATATGAAATTCATGACCTAGTGGCTGACTGATTTTACTAAACCCCTACTTAGTTACAACTGGAACAAGAAGCATGTCAGCCCTACTGCTTAGGAGCTATATTGTTGTCTCCCTGGAGCATTAATAAATCTATATATAACTGCAGTCTGTTGATCCACAATACTGTACGCATCTTTAGATCAAATCTCAGTTTAATCAGGTTTCTACACCTGTAACTGGGAGTTATAGCTCTGACTCCTTATTCTGATAAACTATAGCGAGGTAGCTGGGCCTGGGGGTGTATGGAGGGGTTTTTGTTGTTTGATTGTTTTTGTTTTGTTTTTTTTAATTGTGTTTTGTTCTTTTTGTTATGTACCATGTTGTGTTGAGTGTTATTAAAAAATTAATAAAAATATATTTAAAAAAAGCTGCACTCCACCTGCCTGAAGGTGCTAAGGTGGAGTGGATGGACAGTTCATCCAGGATGGTCCACCTGTACTAGAACGTTACAGAGATGAATGAAGAGCTGCTGAGAACCTGATAGCTCAGTGTGACCCTGAGACAGCTCACAGACAGAGACATGAAGACCTGCAGCACCTACAGCAGGGAGGGAGGCATCCTGCTGAGGAGACAAGAGGAGCTGAGGGTCAGAGCTCAGTGTGACCCTGAGACAGCTCACAGACAGAGACATGAAGACCTGCAGCACCTACAGCAGGGAGGGAGGCATCCTGCTGAGGAGACAAGAGGAGCTGAGGGTCAGAGGTCAGTGTGACCCTGAGACAGCCCACAGACAGAGACATGAAGACCTGCAGCAGCTACAGCAGGGAGGGAGGCATCCTGCTGAGGAGACAAGAGGAGCTGAGGGTCAGAGGTCAATGCTTCTGTGTGTGTGTGTGTGTGTGTGTGTGTGTGTGTGTGTGTGTGTGTGTGTGTGTGTGTGTGTGTGTGTGTGTGTGTGTGTGTGTGTGTGTGTGTGATGGACCTGTCTGACTTTGATCTCTTCATCATCTGGAGCAGAGGTTCAGATGGTGGCGGTAACTCCAGCTGGACTTGTGGACCTGGCTTACCTGTGTGTAGGTGTGTGTAGTGTCAGGTTGTTGCAGCAACAACATATGAAGTGAACTTGATGTGATGGTCAGGTGTGAACAGCAGTTTGCTCTAAACTGGAACAAATGAGGCGACAGTGAAGTTCAGCCTTGGTTTCATTTCCTGTTGGTCTCGTTGATCCTCACAGTGAAGAACTGCAGAGAGAAGGACGAGAAGCAGGAGTCAGACACACGCGCACACACACATACGTACATTGGCCACCTTAGGGGTCACCTGACACAACACCCCACCTTTGGGGATGCACCTATTTCTACATGGTTTAGAGAGAAACTGAGAACTTTACCCCATGTAAATGAATGTGACAATTACAAAAATCACACTAGTTTTTTGATTAGAGCTTGTTTTGTCCAGTCTGATTTTTCACCCTGAGATTGGGGACATATGATATTTAAGCAACCTTAGGGGACTTGGGTCATACACAAATCTGACACAACTCATCTTTGGGGTCTTGTACTTTGCAATTCAGAGAATCAATACCTTGAGCTTGGTCTTACCTCCCCAAAGAGGAATTATTTGAACTGGAGGGGACAAATATACCTGATATCATTTTAACTGAACTAACTGAATATATACAAAACGTGATGACAGTTTAATCTATTGTTGACAGCCCAATGGCCCTTCTTTAAGACATGCCCTGCATGGGTTTTTTTTTGTTTGTTTTGTTTTGTTTTTATAGCTTACCCCCACATCCTGCCATGTGAAGACCACTGGGATTCCATGGATTTGGCACTTCAATTAGAGTTCAGCCCCTGTATTGCTTGTCTTATGGGCCATACAAAAATACCAGTATAGGAGTTGAAAGAACTGTCCTTACAGCATATTTCAGCCTGACATGTGGCATACTTATCCTCCTCACTCAGTAATTCCACAGGTAGTTTAACCTCATGTCAGGAACCCAGCCGGGAGAAACTGCCAGGAGGGGGATTCCCTGGAGTGGAAAACCCTAAAACTAACCCTGGTGTAGTAAGTCAGACCAGCTGGCTAAACCTGGTGGATCTGGATGGCTGGCTGTTTGTTGTTGGAATTTTGACAAGGTTGTTTTGGAAGTGCTGGGGCAAACATTCT